>JAOEHY010049275.1:0-19699 GCA_025447955.1 Psilopsiagon aurifrons
AGAATCAAAGAAAGAAAAAAACCAAAGATGTATTATTTCACCTTTTTATCCAAAACTTACCTGAAGTTCTCCCTTCAGGTCAGAGTCAGAGCCAAGACACTGAGAATTCACAAAGCAGAATCTGCCCAAAGACCTGTCTCCAAGCACTGCACTTGTGACTTTCTGTAGCCTGACAGAGGGCTGTCATGGACTTGAATTCACAACGTGGCTTCTTAAACCCTATAGACAGAACCTGCTTGGTTGCCATCAGAGTTCTGGCAAAATTACATTACCTAAGAAAGTGTGAATTCTGACAAATTAGCATTTTTTAGAGCAAATATATTCTTCTGGAAGAGTTCAGACTAAATCTAGTAACCACACTCACACTGAAACCTAGTCATAAAGTGCTTTCAATTCAAATAATTTTGGTGTCAAAATTATTCTGCCCTCTCAACCTTAACAAGACACTGAGGAAAATCTACCAAAAATTTCTGTGAGAGCACTCCTGGGTTATAGTTTTGTAAGCTAGAAGAAAGAGACTTTAAAAAACCATACAAAACTAGGTGAACTTAAGTGGCACCCAGCAAAACACATCATAGACAAAGTTAGAAGAGAACACGAATAGAGACCTACAAGATGCTAGTTAACTTGAGAGTCTGTATTTTCAACAGTATCTATTCTTTCAGGGAACAGGAAGACAAGTGTTATGGAACAGGTTTGAATTCCCATTGAGAAAGTTTAGATGAGAGGTTTATTTTTTGTTTGTATCACGTTTGCAGATAAGTGCAGTTGAAAAGCTTGAAAAAAAATGCTTCAAAACAAAAAGAACATAAGTAAAAGTGACTTTCTACATAAACTTGAGGGTTAACATGCATAGAGACAAGTCTTACAAGGGCCACAGAACAGTATTATCTCTGGACATTGCAATATTTAAATATCATGATTACTTTCAAGAAGAACTGCAACAAAAATTGAAACTGAATACTTCTAGCAGCCCATTGAGTGCCCGTTCACTGTGGTGCGTTTTATGTAGCAAACACAGCATTAAAAGTATTACATATTGATTTGCACCATTATTCAAACCCTAGGCAAATCTTTCATTGCAGTGCTACCCCTTGAAATTGCTTCCAACTGTCTCTAATTCCTTATGAATCTTAGAAAGAAACCTGCAATTTTAATTTAAAAGTTTATAATTAATCTAAAACTGCAATTGTACAAAAATAGTTGAAGCTTCATGGATTGCATGTCTTAAAGAATATCTGAAAAATACATTATAGGTCCTAAAAGATTACAATAAAGATTTGCCTTTCTTTTACTTCTTCTTCTGAAAAACACATTAATTGAAAAGAAAAAGCACTCTTCATTAAATTGGCCATTGTCCATTTGGCAGCAAAACCTTTTATTCAGATACAGAACACTACATCCAAATTACTATTTCGGTGTTACAGCCAACTCAAAACTGTTACCTTCCTTGGGCAGCCACCTCTGAATGACCACGGCACTCTTGTGACTTTAGGTAAAATACAATAGATATGGAGTTACCATCAGTTTTACGGATTGAACACTATACATGAAGCTTGAAAACACAGCCTCTTCAGTATTATGCATAAAATGCATGCATATAAAAGTAGGAACATAGGTATCAGTCCTGCTTTGGAATACTACATGTAGGTGAGCTATTTGCCCAACAGTTCTCCTAGACTTCTGGTGAAATAACAGCCAAAATTGTGCTTTTTCTGTCACATAACTGTGGGTCCTTACCTTGCAACTAATTCAGGACAACTATGGCAGGGCCATCTCATGCCATTATCTATTACAAAAACAAAACCCCACAAAACTTAAGTGAACCATATAATGCATACAAGAGGTGACTATTTTAAATCGCTGTTAGCATCAGCTTCTTGCCTTCCATATGGATGTTTACGAGATGCTTACACCAATTAACTAACTGCTAGGTAAGAAAAGATTTGAGAATTGAACTATAGTTTTCTGCTTGAATGACTGCTCCTCTCCCAGAGTTTTCTCACAGCCATGGAAATTGCTGTCACTTGCAGAGCCAATTTTGCTTACAAATTATAGAAATTTTAAATATTAACTCTATTAACTCTAAAATTAAATCAGAAAAGCCACCTGAATCTAATACATGCTAAAGTGCAAACTTGACCAAAGAGAATTTTCTCAGTCAAAGCTAAATCACATGTTAAAGCTATTCATATTTACCTGTATTAAGAGGATATCATTGTGCCACCAGCCACTATACAAGTTTGGATGATTTCTTGTACTTCAGGCAGAATTACACCTAAATCAGTTTCCCCAGGCAACAAACAATATTGTAAAGGGCTTGTTTTCACTCAAAGAAACACCACTCGGTTGGTAACACACACTTGGTGGTCAAATGTCAGAAAAAAGAACTTACTTAATTTTTCTGTGTGAGATGGAGCACCTAGGAAACAAGGGAGACTATTTCCTGCATACATGTATATGGCGAAACCTGTATTTCATTTTTAATTCTTTTATTTATATTATTTCTGCCTGCCACTTCCCAGTGAATTTTCTGCCACTTTACAACCAGATCCCATTATAGGGCTACAATAGCTGAGGCAAGATTTATTAAATGAAATTAATCACATGTATGATTATGCACAGGTGGCCAAAGCCACCTCGGAAAACAAAGTTATCAACTCAAAATGTGTTTAAATACTTTGGAGGTCAGATTCTGACTTTACAGATTAAGCACTAAGCAGAAGATCTCAGTAGTTGCAAATGTGCAATTATTGAACGCAGGATATCCAGCTACAGAAACTTCAGATAATGCACCATATGTAAAACACAGTTATAAAACGGAGATGGAGATTTTTATTTAATACAGATTATTACCCACACCTGCATGAAAAATTAAAAATGAAACAAAACCAACCACAAAACCCAAACAGTACAAAACCATCTAAGATACTTGGTGATTTAATACATTTATCCATGCAAGGCCTCTGTAAAGTTGGAAACTGACACAGAAAACCCTATGGGTAAGGAGAGGTTAAGGGACTTGTGAAAGCTTGCACTGAAATTCTGCAAAGGCAGCAGGCTTAGAGCTCCTAAAACTAATGCTACTTTTTTCACACATGACCATCCTTCCATTGCCAGATGCAGACTATCATTCTCTATGCACACCCCCTTATTTCAGTGAATTTTCTGCTGTTTACAGATAACAGATACCTTTTGGAATTTGGATGCTGTCCCTCACCTGTACAGACTTCTGTCATCCTGGTCTTTGCTCAAATACTCAGCTCCTAGCATCGAATCCTCTCCAGGGCTTGAAACTATGGCTAGCTTCTCTTTTCTTTCTGAACCTATTCTTTTCAGATCCCATCCCTGGTCTGTCCACCCCTCACTGTACTCTCTCTTCTAGACAGCTGAATCACCTGGGCACCACCAGCAGAGACACTGAAAGCCATGTGCTTCCACAGGCTTTGTCAAAAGAACAGACTCATAGAAAGGTATATGGATATAATTTAACTAACACAGGTATACTTAACTAATTCTTCTACTTCAACTAATTGTCAGAGCAATGATGAGGAGCCAAAGTGTTTGGAGAGAAACAATGACTACATATCCATGTCACCACAGACTAAGACCTAACAAATACAAGGTAGAAAGTAAGCCAATGCTTACTGAAAGGAGTAGGGAATAAAGACCACAAACTTACTACTCCTTGGTAAAGTATTTCCCAGGAAACACAAACCAGAACAGAAAATGCTCTCAGAATGAGCAACAAGGGTTAATATGATCTTTTCTACCCTCTTTCAAGTGTTCTCCCTGAACCTTTCAGACAGTTGCCTTTTTGTAATCTATTTCATGAAGCAGATAAAAGGTATAGTGGGGTTTAAAGCGCTGCAAAGCCTTTGATAGTCCAACCACCACAAAAGTGAAATGGACTAGTGCTGTTTGTTTTCTTAACTACCATAAACAAATAATTTTCTTTTAAACCATATTACAGTGCAATCTGCAAAAGCACCAAAATGCTTTCCCATCACCTCCAATTCTACTTGTATCCAACTGCACACAATAGTTAGGTTTTCTCCTGCTGAAGCAAACTAATTTTACCATAGGTATGTCAACAAAAAGCACCAGGAAAGCGTGTTTTGTTCCTCAAGAAATTAAGGATCAACTGAATACTACTGTCACAACAGAAAGCTAGAGGGATGATCTGTCCTAATTAGAAAAAAAGATGGTTTTAGTTTTTAAACAAGGAAAGTGTGTACAAAAAAACAGAACAAACTAAAAGGCTGGGCTAAAAAAAAAAAAAAAAAATCTGGGATTTGCCCAACTTCATGATCAAAGTTTGGTAACAACAAATAAGTTTCTGGGGTTTGAAGTCTTAGTAATCAAGGAAAGTAGCATTTAGATTAAAAGTGGCTCAGGAAAGGAAAATAAAAAAGGTTAAAAAACTCCAACACATTCAAGATGCTAGAGAGCAAAGAGGGTTCAAGTTAATTTGTGGAAATAGAAGCACATTAAATATCTAGAAATAGTTTAATGAGCCACTATATACATGTGGAAGTGTTTCCATTAAATACTTATCTTTAACCACAAGCCAACTTCTGCAATGTGTGCACCCTACTTCTGGTTGGTTAAGAAAATAATTTTTTGATGCTTCTTGAACTATAATTTGCTGGGGGAGGGAGCAGTAAAAAATTCCAAGTTCATCTTCATGCTGTTTTAAAAGCCTAACCTTCAAGCAAAAGCTTGATCTATGGGAAACAGCTGCAGAAAAATAAATCTCCCTTTGAAAAAGCCCAGAATATATTTTTGTTAAGTATGTTTTGAAGTCACAGTAGGAAAATTAGTGAAAATTGTAAATCTGCTTGCCAATCTGGTCATGTCTAACTCAAGATTAGGGGAAAGATTCCAATTTAATAGTGAGACCATGACAACCCTAGTTAAGCATGCTCTAGGACAGAGCAGATGGGGCCTTTTGCTCACCTCCACGCGTTTTGGATTTATTGCATGCACCCAACACGTTTCATATTAGACACCCCTTGACTGTACTTGAGACAGCAGGGTTCAGTATGCACTTCCTCCCCAGACCAATATATTATTCTAAATTGAGCTAACATGTTTCCTTTTCTTGAATGATATGAAGTTCAGATTTGAGTTTTTAGGCAGCAGATTTGCAGTCATTCACCAGATTTTTTTTTTCCTTCATATTAGGAAAAGTAAGCCTTAAAAAAAACCCGTAAAACTCTGTCTTACTGAAAAGTTTTTTAATTTTCAATTTTGTTTAGTCCTGTTTATACAAAATATATTTATATTACTGTAATAATGCACTTGAAGAATGGATTTGATCACCTCATATTTACTAATATTTAAATTATGACTTATGATTTCATCTGAAGAAGACTGCTGAGAACACTGGTGTAAATTTACATTTTAAGACTGCATTTTACTAAATTTCAACCCAGAATAACAAAAAACATTTTACAGAGTCAATGAAGAGAGGAAGATTACTACATGTCTACTAGAAATGATAAAACCCACCTCCAATCTCTTTGTTACTTTGATATACCCATTGATCAGCATTTACAAGTTACTGTAATTGCACATTACTAATAGAAATATCAAGTTACCACATTTTCTTATCTAAGATTAGCATGTACAGTATCAGAAGGTAGTTGGGGTATTTGTAGGTACAGGAGTTGGTAAGACCTGACTCTGAAATTATAAGCAACACAATGAATTAGACATTTTAGTATTTTACAGTATCACTAGAAAGTAGGAATTACATTACATCAATTGGAAGATTAGACCTACAGAGCTGCAAAGTTTGTTGCTGAGTTGGCTGAGCCAGAAGTACAAAACCAATCTTATTAGTCCTACCACTCAGTCCCTGTACATTGACAACTACTACTAGCTACAGTACTCTTAATGTTATATTTTCTAGATGCCTTGCTTGCTGCTGACACCACTTTTAAAATAATGGCAGCAAGAAGACTTAAGTGAGGTTCTGGAACATATGATATCTAAATGCATAAAATAAATGAATCTGAAATGGGTTTCTTTATTGTCACATTACTTTTTAAATAGTTTTCATATTTTATCTTTCAGATGACATCCTCAAGATGCCTACTTTCAAAAGTCATAAAAAAAAAAAATCCGAACAGTAAAAACACCATTAACACTGTTTATGTCCACTTATATGGACTTTCACTTCAAGTGAATATGGTAAAAGCAGTTTTGCTGTAGTTCGAAACAATAAAAGAGACAGTTTGAGAATACTTTTTCAGACTGTATATTTTTTTTTTGTAATTGAGGAAAAAAATACAAAGGCCATGGAAATGCAGAAGAGATTATCAAACACCTGGTCTACAGAGCTCAAATCTGCAGCTCTCCACAAAGTAGTAATAAGAAAGTGATTTACACATCATCTTCAAAAGAATGTTTAACACATTCTTTGTTTCCGTCTAAACATGATCATGATGTTACGTATTCAATAAACTAACTTTCTGACCTACCGTTCATATAGGACCCCAATACTATTTTAGCTACTGTATATAAATTCCATTGGGGAATAAAAAAATGGTCTTATAATTTCGTAACCAACTAACCACAATATCTTGCGATAAAAATACTGAAGCTAGACCCTTTCTTTTATTAATTGCCTTCTCAATCTGTTGCCCCAAAAACTCTGTGAGCACAAACCTTCCAGTCAGGAAGGATTAGTTAAGTTTACTTGATGCCTGAACTCCTCTTGCACAAAAATGGATTAATAGTTCCCTTTCTAGGAATGTTTAGCTGCCACTTAAATTTCACTTCCATATAATAGCTTTGTTTCCCTCCATACTGCTACTACGCAATAGCCTCACAAATACAGAAGAGAGGCACACCAATGCCACTCTGCCAAAGGATCTCACATCTTAACACTTGATCTGTTCATGTCTGAACATACTTTAAAGCACAGCCTAGCTCTTTTACACAACACACTTCATTGATGACAGTGCACAAGACCTGATGAGGTAACTAAGAACAAAGAATGGTATATGTTTTTTTCAGATTGCCCACAAATGTATTGCTTGCAGTAAGTAAACTGTTTCTATAGTTGTTGGAAGATGAAAGTGAAAAGTAAAACTGAAAAGACTGTTCAGCCCAGTAAGTTGGCAGTGTGACAGGTCATTCTAGGGGCATTCCAAGGAGTATTCCTTCCAAGTCACAAAACAAGAAGAGAATAGTGCAAGTGCTCTCAGTCTTCGAGATGATGTCTGTCGAGCCAAGTCACTGAACAGGCAAACAGGATATTGTCAGATGCATTTCTCATGTTTTGAGTTGTGTGATTTGTAACTAAGTCAGTTTAAAAAAAATTATGTTCAAGTGAAAGACAAGCCAGAGAAAGGGAACAGTTTCAAGAGTTGTTTTTGCTTCAGTTCTTGCTTCTGTTCTTTCAATGGGAAAAGCTCAGTGTGTGAGCTCAGCTGCTCTAGTATATGAAATCAATTTAATTTTCTTTTTTTAACCCTCCATGCTTCAGAGATTGAGATACACTTAGGAGTATGACAGCTCTGTTCATTATGAACTTGGTATAATCCCCCTATTAGAAAATAGTATGTTTGAATATACACATGGAAATGTCTAGCAGAAGAAAAGTGTCATGTCTAAAATCCATAGATTGGCATAATGGTTGAAACTTCAAGAACCATAGTACCAGAAAACTTTAAGACTGGTACATTCACAGCTTCCATAATACACAGCCACTGTATGAGCCAATCCAAGAACAAGATTTTTTTGTTGTTGAACGTAACAGACACAAATGCTCCGTTACTCATGAAAATGGCATTAAGAATAAAAAAGAGATCTGTCATCTACAAATAGAAGGATGGAACAGATACAGCTCAACTTCTCACAAGATCTAAGGAAATTCCACTTATGGTTGAAGCTTGACATGGACTGACAATTCTGACTGTACAAAGAACAGAAAAGGCTCAGAAAGAGTATCTTCCTTTCTTAACTGTGAAGTGAAAGAAACAGTAAAAAAAAAAACAACAGTTCCCTCAAACACACTGGGAGCGGGCAGGGTAGGAGGAACTTAGTATACACTCTAGCTGGTTCTCATGTCTTTCTAAATTAGAAAAGTCCTAACTGAAGATAGGATAATTTATATTAAAATAAGTGTCATTTTCTCTAGTTTCAACAGTTCACCTCCATAGCCCTTGAGAATTACCAAGCATCAAGTAGCAGTCTCCTTGGTGAAGTGGCACTGCTAATCCAGGTGTCTCTATGTCCCACGCTACCTTCAAGCCTACATGCCAAACAGCTGGGTCTCTTCCCTTCAGTAATTGTTCATCACTTTCTGCCACAGCTGAACCTTTAAAGAGAGAGAGAGAAAAAAATCACCACAAAGCCAAGGTGAGAAGCATAACATAAAAAATCTGATCTAATACAGACAAAGATATCCCACACTGGCACAATCTTAAAAGGCTTGAACCTTCTATAATCTACTTTTGATACAGTCACAACCTCCAAATTAGAAGGTATATAACAGGTTAACAAAAAAAGCCATGAGAGATCAAGATTTTTTGCAAGCAACTTTATTAAGATGAAAACTTGATGTTAACTGCAAAGTAAAAGCAAATCAAGGCAAATTTTGTAATGGATTCAAGGTTTTCTGAAGTTCTCAAGTACATGTAATAGGAGGTGTGGTTAATAATTTTTTATTTTCATTTTTGCGTTACTAAAACTGTAAGCATAGAAGAAAAAAAGAAAAAAATGCAGCAACACTGATATAAAAAGATAACTTCTGAAAGAATTTCAAGTTATCAACTGCCAAAGCATTTTATGAACAATTTCATTTGTTTACGTACTTGCAATTTCACCAAATCATAAACCAAGGCACAAATACAATCCAGACCAACAAAACTGAGCGAATCTTGGAATCATATCTGTCATTCTTCTCTCAAAATTATTAGTCAAACATGCTAGATAACATGTACAAGAGCCAGCAAAGCTTCAGTACATTTGTCACAATATTTTTCTTATCATTAAGCAACATGAATGTGTTGAGCTTGGGGAAAAAATAATCCACTGCACAGAAATAGTATTTAGAGCTTAATCCCTCAGAACTATTTTCATAAGCTTACTTCACTGCAGTATAAATTGAAAGCTACAGTCAGCATTTAATTTGGGAGCTATGGTATAACAGTTTCATAGGGAAAGTAACAGAGCATTTAGACGGAGGATGAAGTTTTAATAAGCAGTTGGAACAGAATGGCAGTGAGCAGCTAGAAATCATCAACTATGCAGCATGCCTAATTATTGCATCTATGTTAGTACCTGTGCGTGCCCATTTCAAATGTGCTTTCATGTAACAGTTTTTAAAACTTGTGTCTTCATTTAATTCTAGAATAAAAACAGTAAAGATTCATATCTCTTATAACATGCAGACATAAAATGTGACCTTGAGCTCACAGTTTCAAAACATGCAAGTCATTCATCTCACATGGTTACTGCAGTGTCTTTTTAGTTGAGAGTAGCCTTTAATAATTAGTAAATTGTTTTGATTTTCTATGTCAAATATTGCGTAAATTCAGAAAGCAGAGCCAAAACCTTTCAAAAAGCCAATCTGTAGCTCTTAGTTAAAACTCCTACTGTAAATTCAGGCCCTGTATTCCCTCCCTTCACTGCTGTAGTTCTCTAGCTGAAAACTTGGCTCAGGAGCAGCTCTAGGCCTTTCCATCAAGGAGCACACAAATGAGAAAACAAGAGCTAGCAAATACTCAGAAAAATCAATACTAAAGTCTTCAAGGGGCTTTCATATTTTCTGCCCTGTTCAGATAAATCGTAACTTAATTTAAGAAAAATGTTTTCTGAAAACTGCAAATAGGATGTCTTTCAAGGCATTTTTAATGCAATACATCATGGATATTATAAAAAGAGGTAACCTTTCTGGGTTAGCTCTCTCTGTTATGCTTCTTTCCCATTCACTTTGGCAGCAGCGCTGTTCACAATATGGCACCAATAAAATATAGAACTACAATCAGAGACAGCAATTTCAATCAAAGTTTCCTGGGGTCTCCTCATAAATCCAGCACCTTTGGAATGTGCTCGTTAAAATGACTTATTTTTTGCAGTTTGATAAATTTTTTATTGCTTAAGTACAGAGTTCAAATGTAGCTCACAGTCTCGTTTTCTCTATATTCTCAATTATTGCACCTGATAATTATCAGCAGCAATAGAAACTGACTGCTCCTACCATGTTATTTTGGTAACAAATGGAAGCAAGCTGCTACAAGCTTTTATATGCAAACTGTTCTGAAAGTGGGAGCAATGGGGGGAAAAAGGAAAAAAAGGCATCCTAACATTTGTGGTATATCTCTAGGTAACACTGACAAACTTCTACATGAAAAAAAGTTATTAAATTCTCTATGTCACACCTCAAGCATGACTGAATGCTGTCTATTGACTGATATAATTACAGTTCTCATGTAAGTGAAAACATTTGGACACATCTAAATCTTAGGTATGTAAGAGCAAATCATGTGGATCTTGCACATACACAGCACCTTAACAGCATGCATTTACCTTGGAGTAGACCATACAGAAAAGGTCAAATGCAGCAGTATTTAGTGAAAATATAGTAAAACTATCTACAAATGTGAATTCTGTTCATTAAGGATTTAAAGAATGTGGCCCTTGCATCCCAAATGCAATGGTACAACCAGGTAACAAGATTACCACATCATAACAACGATACCTCATCAAACCTGTAAAATTAGGGCAGAATCACAAAAGAGAGAATAAAGCTGCAGAAAATTGGACACAACATTTTGCTGCTAACTGGACCGCTCAAATTTCAGATGTTCCAGCTCTAAGACCTGATCTTATCAGGTTTGGGTCATGGTTATGTTCAGAACAATGTGAAATTTATTTTCCTGGATCTAGTTTGATTATTGTTCAACAGCAAAGAAAGTAAAAGTAGTTTTGAACGGTTTCTTTGATATTCAGCACTAAAGTCTTCAAGAAGCTTTTGAAACACTGGAACCTCAATGTTTTCTAGTCAAGTAAAATTGTAATGTCAAACTGTATCCTAAATGTAACCTTAAATCAAACATGATTTCTGAAGATGACAGAATCACTGCCAATACACTGCTAAAAACAAGGACTATAAACTTCTACTTTGTCATTAAACCTAACTGACTATTGCTACATAGAAACAAGAATTATTTCTTTTATTTTACAGATTGATTTCTTTCAGAATTTAGGATTTGGACACGTTTCAGCGATTGCTGAAATAATACATTATTACTGCCTTCCACAGCAATTTATGTACATCTATGTAACAAGTGAAAAAAGTACACTTTGTATTTCAGCAGCTGAATGAATACCTACCCAGAGTTTTTCCTTCTGCCTTATTACTAAAAAGCCATAGATCAACAAGCTGATTAAACTGCACTATCATTAACTTTTGCTTGCCACTGACATGCACAACAAAAAATTTGCCAACATTTTTCTTATCAATGCTTATTTGGAATATTGTGTACAAATACATCAAGAACAGAAGCATTAAGAAGAACAGTAGCTATTTTGTTATCCCTTCACACATGTAGGAGAGGCTTTATTTGACCATACCAGTGTGAGATGGGTAAAAAACCAAACCCACAACAGATAATTCAAATGACAATTTCCTTTTAGTGAATAGAGATTTGATTATTATAAAAGTAATCAGTTAATTAAAAAACTGTGATTCTGTCAGAATAATTCCAACTTGCCAGAACCTACAAGTTACAGACGTGCCAATTTTGCTTATATATCAATTTCTTAAGAAATAATATGTATTTTTCTAACATACCACTTTTACTCTTCATCAAGAAATACTTCTACTACATTACTGACATTAAACATAATTTACTGTAAACATCTACTCCATGACTTTTATCCATTACATAGTACATAAAGAGAATTATTGGTCAACTAAAAATTCAGATTTACTTCAACTTCGAACAACTTCTGTAGTTTCAGGATATTTTTTTTAACGCACTGAGAAAACATACATGAATCCCCATTATTTTTATTCACAATTACAGAAGAAATTAAATACCTGTCACGTGGTTTAGTGCTAGGATGTGGCTTCTAACATCAGTGTGAAAAAATGCAACCAGCATTTTATATACTAAGAAGCATTAAAGCTCCTCCAAGGTCAGTCATTACTGTAACAAAACTGGTCAGTCAACAGAGACAGTTGGTTAGTACTTTGATTCACATAGCAAGTCGGCCTTACAGCAAGAGGACAAACCACTGCAAAGTATCTAAAGTACTTCTCTAACCCCAAATATAATTTGTGGGAAATCCAGGTTACTGAAAGATGGTCATTTCCTGTGACTACATTATTTTCCATCTTCTTTAAGTTAGTAACTGAAAAAAGTCTCTACTTCTAATAACACCTTTAGAACTAACTACTGCTCTGCTAAGGAATGAAATTGCCTACAAAACTTACAAAGACCTGAGGGAAAACTGTTTATTAGGAAATTTTCATGGATTAAGAATGATTTTTGAGACTGCCCTTATTCCACCAGTATTTGGATTGCGATTCACTTTTTACAAATGGAGCAGGAAATAAAAATGGGGTTATTAGCTTACTGTATTAAAAGCTTGAACAAGTTTTCACCTTCCTGCTCCCATGTGATAGGATATTTGTAACCTAATTCATTATTAAAAATCCTAAATAGGTCAAAATTTGGAATTCCTGTTCCACAGTAAATTCTGAAGAGTGTTAATAGCAGTCTGACTGAACACACATTCTACAACGTATCAGTTCTGCACACACAACATGACTACCACTCATGTACCTTCATGCAATGTATACATAAAAAGGAAATTTCCACAATTTTTTGTGGGCCTGTGCTTATAACTGAAAATCTACTTTTAACCTACTGCAATGTAATGCATTTTATTTTAATATAAATAAAAGCCAACACTAGTCAGATGAGCATTAAGTAAAACATGTATCTGATTTTGTTGTAAGAAAAAGTACCTCATTTGAAGTTGCTTTGAAAAACTTCGTGATTGGAAAAGAGAAAATAAACACTGATACTAATGAAGGTATCAGCTTGTTCCAATAGTTTCATGTTGGCTCTCATATTTCTTTTCTGTCATTTTAAAAACTGCCTCTACTCCAATTAATACCAAAGTTTCAAACATTATACTTAAATGATGGCATCAGACACTGACCAAGCAAACAAGTAAATACAGTTGTTTCAATTACAGTAGTATCTGGTTTAATACTGTTTAATCACATAAGTAGGTACCAAACAATGATATCAAATGTAAATTAAAATTGTGCATCTCTACAGTCTGATAAACAGCTGCCACAATGCAGTAATACTGCGTGACTCCAAGGGCTCCTACTCTTCAGATTTTGAAACCCAGGGGATTGTGTTTGTGGCAGGATAGCTCAGTACTGGCAATGAAGCTTGGGAACCCCAGCTGCCCCATGCTCAAGGACTGCCACAAATCCTGTATTTGGAGCACTACAGGCACCAGTGACAGTTTGGGGAAGAGAGAGCGCACAAAAAAAATGTGCAAGAAGGCCTAGCAGAAAAGAGAATCACGCTTGTTTTAAGAAAAATTAACACGTTTAATTTATGCTTAAATTTCCCAGAGAATCAATGTTTTCTGGGAGAAAATTACTGATGCATCTGACATCTTCTAAGGAAAAACTGTTAGATGAAAAAAATTTCTGATCATCTCTACTCTTATTATGTATTCTATAATGATTCTGTGATAGTCTTTATACACCACAGTGATAATTCAATGCTAACTCAATACTGAACAAATTAATGAAGTACTAATAAAAGACACTGTAAAAAGCAAGTATATTTATGGAAAATGAGGAGTCAAGATAGGATTCTACAACAATTTAAAAATAATCTTCAAAAAGATGTGGAGCTTCTTCAAGCTTCACAGTTATGAAAAGCTTAGTAAGAGATATAGTAAATATCAGCAGTCTTTGTGAAGTGCAGAAACCACCAACACATTGAAGTGATATGGAACTGGAAGGAAGAAACCTGTAAGTTTATAACCACCAGCATTTGAAAGCTATAAACAGGAAAACAGAATAGCAAAAAGACAATTATTTCTTTCTCTAAAAATCGAGTAGACTAATTACTTCTCTTGGATGCGCTGGGTAGAATACTTCAACAAACACAAGTATTTACTGTCACTAATTACAATGCCATACACAAACTAATAAACAAGTTCTATTTCCTCCTATTCATGAATAAGTAGTCCAACTATAAATATGGCTTCACATTAGGGATATACAATGGTAACCACAACCTGAACACAGACAGATGTGAGCAAACTGATTCAACATGAAGGTAAACTTCAGGACATGTCCTCATGATGCTCAGAAGCCATGTTAGGCACCTTAAACCCCATCTAAAGTTCATGAAACTAACTTAAGCCATGCTCCAGAGCTTGAAAGTAGAATTTAATCTTCATCAAATTTAGATCCAATTTCATCTTCTTCCCCCACCTGCCGCCAAGAAATTCCTCCCAAATTTCATTTTGATCAAAAACTTTGGGAATAATTGCAAAAATGCAAAAAAAAATTAGGGTTTTTTTTGCTGCCTTTGTTTGGTTTTGTTTTTAAAAGTAAATGACAGAATGATCAATTTATTCCCTGGAAAGCTGATAGGGTTTTTTTCCAGTTTTCATGTCTCTTTTTAAATCCTTCAGGACTTAACAACATTATAAACTTTTAAGTGCATTTATGAAAAAATTTTATATGTGGCAAACACATTAATTACACACATACATCCAAATAATTTTTGCCCTAAATATATCAAATACATTTGTTACCCTCATCAATCAAATCTTGCATAGAATCTGCAGCGGGTTTAAAACAGTATAATTTTTACCTAACTTGCCGAAGAAGAAACAAAGTCAACTAATGAGTTTAAGAATAAACATCCTAGCTCTTTTGTTAATTTACAGCTCTCTAAACTTAAAAAGGACTCTTCCTCTCCATGATCAAGTTCTGTGTAAAATTTTTAAAAGCATATTACAATAAATCCTTATGCACATTATTATTACTTCATATTTATGTTAACTTAGAATGTTACTAAAAACATTTATCTACAGTACTACTGAAAAAAACCAAGAACATTTACTGAACACAGAACATTGATGTCTTTGGCAAACAGAACAGAACATTTGCTCATGAACAAAGTGACACTTCTATGGGTCAGGAACCTCTTCTATTCAGCTTGCTAAGCCAGCCGATGCTTTATGCCCAGGAAAATTTAAATATGACTTCAGCTGGATGTTAATTTTCAAAACTAGTAACAAAACTAACAAGAGGACACACATGAAAACATAAGTTATTTTCACCTCATGATCTTAGTCAAAACCTACTGAAGTCTGTGTGAATTTTTCCCATGGTTTGAGGAAAACATCAAAGGATTTTTGGAATGACCAAATATCAGCTGTGAATTATGAAATGTAATGGAGCATTTGCAAATTCAAATCAAGTGTCTAATTTCCAATCTTATGTTTGCAAAACTGAAAGCCATTAAAAAAAAAATAAATTCAAGTCTTTGTTCAAACACAGGAAAAAATCCTCATGCCTGCTCTTAAATAAAGCTAAAAATGGGAAAGGTATTTTAAACCAAATATTAAATATTTAAGGACTCTTCAAGTATACTTCCTCCCCTCCCACATTTAAATGTCTTGGGTTTTTTTAAATAACTATGAATATACAAAACCTGTCAGACATCAGGGCTTTTAATAGAAAACTTCTATCCTTCCCAGCTACAGAAAGGTTGGCAACTCCTCTGCAGAACATATTTTAGCACTACAGCATGCCCAGACAAAATGTATATACTTCCAAGTAAATACAGTAATACTTTTACACAAAACCCACCTAAAATCACCTTTCTAAAGAAAGAAGAACAGTAAAATCAACATAAAGAGAAGCAAGTCTGCATATTATAAACAAGAAAGTCGGTGATCTCACTTACAATGAAATTATTTCGCAGGATAAAAAATATGACATGAAATGAAATAGGTATTTCCTGGCTCTTTGTCAGGAAATTAATCATATCAGTCTTTAAATCTACTTAGAGAACACCTGATATGCCAGCTGCAGTAAACAGGTAGAGTTTTTAGTAAAAAAGGCTTAAGTACAAAAGTACCACGATGTATGCAGAAGCACTTGACAAATATAGCCAAGCACATGGGTGTGCTTATGGATGTACACCCAAGGAAACATAAAAGAGTTTCAGGGATTTGGGATATTTATATCCCTAGTTAAGTCTCACCTCCCATCACTTACCTTCACAGCTGTAACTGTACACTGCAATCGTTGATCTTTCAACCAGATTCTCGTCATGATGCCAGCTCACTGCCATGCCCCCCATTCCAAAATAAGGCTCTTGTTTCAAGTACAGCATTTGTAGCGGATCCATATAATTCAATAAAGTCATGTTATAAGATGTTCTGTTCTTTAGACTTCTGTAGTTATCTGCTTCCACACAACAACTGCTTTTATCTTCTGAAACAGACCCTTTCTCTGCAAGAGAAGTAGCAAAATTTTGCTCCCCATCTATTACAGTAGTATCGTTAATTTCTTTGGTCTCAACCAAATTTTGCAATGCCTTGACTGCTTCAATATGCAAGTAGTCATTAAGTCTGATTAATGCTTTACAAGCATCATGTATTTGAGGACTGCAATATTTTATGTCATAACCCTCAGTAGGCCAAGGAACTGTAAATAATCTTGTGTTCAAGTACTTGTATGTGCATCCTGGGTTTCCAATTAATATACGAGACACTGGGGTAACAAAATCTTTTCCTTTGATCCTTACAAGATCTTGAAAGAAACACTCTTGCTCTCGTAAGGTCAGAAATGCTTCCTGTACTATCTGATGGAGCTCTTCAGGTACTGTGTCAGATTTTCTGAAAATCAGCTTGGAATATCTGGACTTCCACTAAAGGAGAAAATAAGAAAAAAAAAAAAAGTCAACAAAACCAGCAAAAGAATTATTCTTTTTACAGGAACCAAAATATTTCATATATTCAAGAACAGCACGGCTCATTTGACAAGTTAACAAACTTGAGTCTAGATTACGGTGAAGAAACAGATATTTGTTACTTTATTTTCAATACCCCAGTACATTGTGCGAACTATGGATATGTACAACTGGCCCATAACCAGGAAGTATTACCAAGGCAAATCTCTAAATCAATACACAAAGAAATCTGAGGACTCTGGCAGAATGCCTTATGAATTTGTAAATAAAAGCTTTAAATCATACAAACAAAAGAATACCAAGCAGTAACAAAGACAATTCTGTCTCATTCTCATGTGCAGAATTCTCTCATTATGATATGCCGAATTCTAGAGGGCTACAGAATAAACTCTAATAATTACTCTATATAACAACACTTTATAGGGCAAAAACAACACAATGTCTTTTTTTTAAAAAGCCAACATTCTGTTGTGGTGCACCTCTATCTTCAAAATAGTGCTTGACATACTAGTCCCACTTCCACATTCTCAATGCATGCCAGTTCACTCTACAATTTTACATTAAAGTTCCCCCTTCAGATAAAAAAAGATTGCCGAAATTATTTTCCCATTTTCCCCTGCAATATCCTTTCTCCTCATATCCTCTCCTGACCACACCAGCTCTGGCATCAGCTGGAGTTCAAAGTCCAGCACTGTGAGCAGGGAACAACTGCCAGCAAGGTGTAACACTGCTAATCAGCAGTATCTTGCTTTGCATGCAAAATACTGCTTCCCACTCCAGGAAGACTTAGATAATTTTATTTTGTTAACCTGGTTTTCTAAGGAAGTGAGTATCATATAATCACACCTTTTATTGGCTGCCTGTAAATATGCTTTAGCTACTGCTGAGACTGTTGGGCAAACCAGACAAAGCCTACAGAATAAGTTCTTAAATAGAGTAAATTACCATGTATTTCATTAAAATTCATAGACAAATAAAAGAAACTGACATCTGAAAGCACTAGGCAATGGGCATAAACATGTGAACATGCAAAGCTGATCTAGCACAACGTTTACTCACATAATAATTTATGTTCGAAGTGCTTTTATAAAACATATAAAAGGCCACCAGCATAAAAGCATCACAGTAACCTATGATCCATCTGTGGGCTCCTTCTGGTATAACTCAAACCCACTTCACTAGTACTATCTACTTCCAAGTCAAATTTGAACCTGCTTTTCAGGAAATTAATTTTAAAATCCAGAAACGGTGCTTTTAAAGAAAACACAACCCAGGCAGTAAGTTGGTTTGTGCATTTTCTGCTACATGAAAACAGTTAGACTTTGGCACCATAAGACACTGTTACCCTACAACCCTGAAGAGATGTCTTTATATGACCATTTATTTCTGCTAAGGAGGGGAACATAACAGGAAGTCTATTTTAAAAATACTGATTCTCATAATAAATCTTAGTTTATCTATAAACCTTGCCACCATTTCTTGTGAATTTTTACAGTGAAGCTATCTCCCTTTCTTTATACATTCTTAAGATTTCAAAAAACTAACTTCCTAGACACAGGCAAAAACCTGTAACAGTATCTATGGATAATAACAGTTATGGATAGCAGTGTTTACATTCGTAACTTCAAATAACAAAGCTTAAAAAAGTCACAGATATCTGTTTACAGGTCCTTCTACAACCCCTAGTACAGAACACTGGATCCCAGCTTTCCTTAAAAGAAATTAATATAAACTTGAAAAGAAATTAATATAAACTTGCTAAACACAATTCCCCTGATCTTCCAAAAGCTCAAAACGATTCCCTGAGATCCTGAACTGGCCCCTTTGTTTCAATAAGTGCTTTGCATCTGCAGCCTTTCAACAGTGCAACAAAAAAAATTTATGAAGAATAACTAGTGAAAGCAGTAACTGCAAATATTAAGGATTTACAGCTACAGGCTACAGGTGTGTACATACAGGTTGATAGGAATCACAAGTATTCACAATCATACCTAATAATGACAAAACATTATATACTGTGACATATAAAGATTATCACTGCATGATTTGTTTCATTATGCAAATAATATGTATAAAAGAAAGAGCACTAACAGTTTTATAGCAGTATGTCAGTATCTCTTTAAATAATTCTGTACATTGGAAATACTCAGGCAAGACTAACGAGTTACCACATTAGATATGTTATTATGGCATATTTTAAAAGTTATTACTACTTAATATTTTTTAAATATTTAATATCCTGAATTTCTTACATGAACTGCACACATGAAATTCCAAACAATTATTATGAATGGAAGGAGGGAAAGAACAATATGATGTAAAGTAACTAAATTACTCAAAACATGCCCTAGAAAGGAAGCGCTACAGAGGTAACAAGATTGTTATTTCCCTCCTGAACTGCAGAGTTAATGTCTTCAACATTTTGCTGACAGCCAAGTCAGAGGCACGTCACTTTTGGGTTATGTTTTAAGATTACACGCTTAAGAACTACTTTAAGTTTTACACAGTATACTCAGGATTCTATCTAAAAAACAAACACACCCAAAAAACTCCGTACCGATAACCTCAGAAGAAATCAGGAAGTGGAAACACATTTCCGACACATCACATGAAAACAGTTTGCTTGTCTTTAAATCTCTGACCAGTCACTGTGCAATGTCCTACATAAGGAAAGCATTAAGGGATCAGAAGACAGGGTGAACACT
>JAOEHY010049278.1:0-42884 GCA_025447955.1 Psilopsiagon aurifrons
TAAGGGTGGTGAGGCACTGGAATGGGTTGCCCAGGGAAGTTGTGAATGCTCCATCACTGGTGATGTTCAAGGCCAGGCTGGACATAGCCTTGGCTGACGTGTTTTTGTGTGAGGTGTCCCTGCCCATGGCAGGGGGGTTGGAACTAGATGATCTGAAGGTCCTTTCCATCCTAACTATTCTATGATCCTATGATTCAAATAGTACAATTCTGTCTCTTGCCTCTTTCCAGGTTGCAGCAATGGAACTGGTCTCAACATCAATTGGCAAGTTTACAGTTGATCTTTTCAACAAGCTGAATGAGCACAACAAGGGCAAAAACATTTTCTTTTCCCCCTGGAGCATATCGTCTGCTCTGGCTCTGATGTACCTGGGTGCAAAAGGCAATACAGCAATAGAGATAGCAGAGGTAAGTTGCTCTATGAAGCATACAGCCCACACGATATCTGGCTCCTATAGTGGCTTGCAAAATTTAGTGCTAGATATAAAAAATTGTCACCACAATGACAAGGAACCAAAGCAGACCAGAGAATGAATCAAATGAATGATAAATTTTACTAATTTCATAGCAGATCCCCCATTCTCCACTAAGAGAAAGTGTCCTGTGGGTGTCACACATTGAGCACAGAGGTTCTCTGAATCTGACTTCTTCTAACTTATTCTACACCTTCTAAATCATCCTGTGATTCTATGGTGCTGTCACAGGTGATACATTCCCTTTGAGAAGCAAAGAGCTGGTGCTAGTAGCTCCTAACTGGCAGGAGGTTGCAGATCCCAGCACCCTCCCTCTCTCCCCAGTCCAGGATGCACATTTCTATCTTGATTTATGCTTTCCTAAACAACCACCTGAAATCCAGCAAGAAAAGAAGGGCTTTGGTATCTCCACATTCTCTGACCCAATCCTTCTTACTGCCTGGCATACTGCTGGCTCAAAGGAGATGTTCAGCACTCCCCAGGGCTCTCCTCTGTGTCAGCACATTCCCATTCAGATGCCCTAGTACCATTATCTTGGGTAGAACCATTTTGGGTTTGCACAAACAAACTGCCACTGCTGAGAGCAACAGCTGTGGAAGGGAGTTCAGCCTTGCAGCCTGCAGACAGAAGCACTGTGTCAGTGCTGTGGGAGGGGGACTGTGTTACCCATTCTTACTCTGTGGGATTTATGTGTACTACAGCTTCAGCATCCCTTTGATTAGTCACCTAAGCACCAGGTAGCACAATGAGTTATCACAGGGAGCAAAAGAAGACAACCATTTGACCCCCATTTGGATTTAAGTCACACCAGTTCCTTCTGCCTGTTTCTCACCTTCAGAAACTCTGCTTGCAGGTTCTTCATTTCACTCAAGCAGCAAGATCTGAAGGCTCTTCTTCTGTGGCCAGACCTTCTCGGGGGAGACCAAAGAGAAGGAAAATGGTATCTATCAGAATTGAAATCCCGAGATAAAGAAACTTGAGAATCAAAATATCCAAACACAGCTTTAGAAGTCTTATATTTCTTGACTGCCCTCCTCTTTAAATTACAAACCCCAGCATACTTCACAACAGATTCAGGTTCAGTTCCTTTCACTCATTCAGATTCTGAGAAGCATAGAAAGGCAAGTCACTGGGATAGTCTGGAAGGTTTGCTATATGGCAAGTCAGTTAATCCAGCCATAAAGACGGCCCTGCAAATAGCAGTGATGGTAAACTTAGAAAAATAAAAAGGAAGAGAGTGAAACCCAAATCCTTCTCCCATGTACATCACTTAGTGTGTTTTGAAAACCTCATTAAAAAATGCAATTTCTGAATGTATGGTTTCTCTTTCCAAGGATCCTGAGCACAAGCAAGCTGAAGATACCCACTCTGGCTTCAAAGAGCTCCTGACTCTCATCAACAAACCCAGAAGCACTTACTCACTGAAGACTGCCAACCGCATTTATGTGGAAAAAACTTTTGCATTATTGCCTGTAAGTTAAGTCTCAGAGAGCAGCAAGAAAAAGAGAAAAAAATATTTCTCATTTTAATTACCTGCCATTAACAAATCAGGTTTGACGCTGTCCCTGAATACTGTAACTAAAAGCCCTGGAATACAGTGATACACTTTATCTGGAAAATACCAGTTGGTTTGCTCATGGTATTTAAGGATGTGCTGCCCTTTGGCTACAGGGTAGGGATGCTTTTTCATGCAACATGTCTTTATTACTGGAACCCCCAACATATACAATTATAAATGAAGCATTAAAATAAGCACATCCATGGGATGTGCACAGTCTTCCTCATTTTTCCAAATAAAAGTGGGAACAACAGAAGAGAACATTCTGTCCTTTGTTTTTTTCTTAAACTGTTAACTCGCAGTCTAACAGAGAGTAACAAATAAAAGCCTGAAGTACTCTAGGCCCAGAATTTCTCAAGAAGTCCAAGAGCTAAAAAATTCCCTTTGAGACTGAAAAATACAGTATAGTATAGAACTTACTTCTTTTTACATGTGTGCGCGTTTTATTTTTCAGGTATACATACAACTCAGTAAGAATTACTACAAAGCAGAGCCACACAAGGTGAACTTTAAGACAGCACTGGAACAATCCAGAAAGGAAATCAACACTTGGGTTGAAAAACAAACTGAGGGTAAGCTGAACAAAATCCCAACATTTTTCCTCTCTTATTAAGTCACCCTGCCATTTGCTTTGGGCAGGTGCCCTTGCACATGCTACTGCAGCAGCCAGATCATGCCTTGCAATGTGGACAGTGAGCAGAGATGCAATGGGAGGACAGAAAAAGAGCAGCACACTTAAGCAGCTTCATATATCCTATCCAGACCTCAGTGAGCTCCCTGGGGAGGCTTTAATGAGTTCTGCTGTGCTCTTCATCAGCTGGTCCTCAAGCACAACTGTTGCCCTGGTGCTGCACCCATGCATCACAGGCAGAGAAGGCAGAGGAGAGAAACACCTCTGCTTGCCAGTGTGCTCCAAGGCAGGTGGGAATGCCTACCCAGATGAACCACTCTGCACCAGCCAGAGGTGCTGGCCTTCTTTTACCTGGTGTAACAAGCTGGTGAGACAGTATATGGCTTTCTGTTTCTAGCTGCTTGCCATAAAGCTGTAACGTTTTCTGGGGAAGGAGTCAATCTCTGCCAGCTAGCCAGAAGAATCAAGCAGCAAACAACCTTTGAAACTTAAACAAGCTAAGTGATTGATGTCAGGGGAGTAGTTTAAAGAGTACGGCACTGAGGCATGGACCTTTTCACTAAGGAGTTGAATTGAGAGAAAAGCCAGTAAAACATGTCCTCTCTGTGTTACACTGGAATAAAACCAACTCTTCTGATTTCAAAAGGCAAAATCAAGAATTTACTGAGTCCACGAGATGTGGTAACCTCCATAAAGCTGATCCTAGTAAATGCTGTTTACCTCAAGGCAGAATGGGAAGTGAAATTTCCGGAAAGCAATACAGTTTTGCAACCCTTCCGACTGAGCAAGGTAAGCTCCTCCAGTAATCTTACTGTAAACAGCCTGGTGACAACAGCCACTGCTGAAATCTTTCCATTTCATAAGTCTTTTAGGTATCCCTGTAGTAACTAGGCTCTCTGTAAAAAGCTGATTACAGTAAAATGTGTCAGTGCTCAGCTCACTGCAACATTAAGATGTTGCTCAGGTAAATGTTAATGAGCTCCAGGTAACAGCTACCATCTCCAGAAGCAGTAAAGACCTTTTTTTTAAAACAGTGCTAAAAGGGCTAGGTTGTAAAAACATCATTTTGAGACTCCATGCTTTGCGGGGAGGAACTACATGCCATGTCACAGGTGAGTGCAGTACCCAGGCCGCTGTGCTGAGAAGCCTAGCTAGGCACAAACATACCCACCCCAATACAGCTGCCACAGGGTACCCTGAAATGCTGCATGGTTGGGCAAGACTAGAAGAAATGTGAGTGGATGCATCCAGAAGAGGTGTCAATGAATTCCCATCAAAAGACAAGAGCTCTCTGCAATTTCCACAAAGTGTATAGTTTCTGCCTTCTGATTATTATGTATACAATGACTGCTACCCTGAATGAAGGGCTGCAGATGTTAAGAGAGGTTACATACTCCTGCATTCCTGCTTCCCAGGAATATCCCTCTCTATGAGCTCCTCTGCTCAGACAATAGTGTCATCACCTATTAAGAACTGTGATACAAAGAGCAAATGTTTCTTTCTATTGCCAGAGAGGGGGCCACAGAATAAGTGCACAAAACTCATCCTCTTAATCCATAGCTGTTTCCCTGTTGCAGTGTTGTAAGACCATATCTCATAGCTGCTCCATCCCCCTAATCCGTACAGACATTTCTAACTCTCTTGTGCGGGCTGCTGTGCATGTTTTGGGAAGAAAAATCAGTCAGTTCAGCCCCCAGCAAAATATTCTAGGACAAACACCAAGATAAGAAATATTGTCTAGTCAAGAAAGGCTTTGGAAATAAATAACAAATCACTGCTGTAAAAGCTGCTTATGAAAATGTCCTCTCCCTCCCCTGCACTGAGTCACCATCATCCTCCCTTTCAAGAAATGATTTCTTACTTATAAATAAATACTTCACAGAACAAGACCAAGCCTGTGAAGATGATGTGCATAAGAAATACATTTCCAGTTCTCATCGTGGAAACACTGAATTTCAAAATGATTGAGTTGCCATACGTGAAACATGAACTCAGTATGTTCATCCTCCTTCCTGATGACATCAAAGATGCCACTACAGGTCTTGAACAGGTAAAAAAGTATGCTACATCCATTTTGTATCAACACTCAGCCATTAAATAAGAAAGAAAAAGACAGGCTGGCAGCTGTACTTTGCCTTCTGAGGAAATGCTCTTTGATCTCCTCAACAGCTGAATTAATTTCTTTTAATACTTACCTAATGCCAAGAAGGTTCCTCCACAGTGAGTGCCCTTAGCTTGGTAATAACTGAAAACAGTCAACATTGTGCATAATCAGATGCTTAGCTCTTTACACTCCCATGACCGACACCCAATCCCACATGATCAGTAAGGGTTAAACCTCCTTCCATTGCACATTCAGAAGTGACAGTACTGTACAAGTAGTCATAGCTTCCTCCTGAGATAACAGACACCTCCATGACCTGGAATTTTACTACCCATCTTGTTCTTATTCTGTTTGCCCCACAAACATTTGTTTGCTGCCTGAAAAATTTTGATGTAACTTATTTGCTATCATAATGAGATCTGCCACTGTAGTTACTACAATTGCAAGACATTCAAATTCTTGGCCTCTATTATTTCAAGAATACCTGCTATTGCTCTTCTTCTTTTGATCTGAGCTGAACCCTGGTAACATAAGGCTGAGGACAGAGATTAGCAGTGAAAGATTTTGCTGGAATCAGTCTGCTTTAAAATTGCCAAGGAAATAGGTGCAATATTAACACTTGTTTCTATAGAACTGGACCAAACAATTCGCTATACTGCTGGCAATATCCTAGCAATTTCCTTCACATCAGCACTGAATTTAAAGACAGTGACACAGTTTGGTGGTGGAATTGGCAGTCTTGTGATAAAGGTTGGACTTGATGATCTTAAAGGTGTTTTGCAACATAGCTGATTCTATGAAAGAACTGCCTTAGGGGGATGGCAGCTGTTGAGTGCCCTGTCTTTTTTTTTGCAAGGAATTTTGGAGAAGTGGTTCTCAAAACTTTACAGCATTAAGTCTCAGGTATGTGTTGCACACCTTGCCCCTGATCATCAGAGAAACCATCTATATTTCATGCTTTCAGTGAAATGCTAAATTTTCCATTTAAAAATTGTTTCATTAAATTGCCATGAAATTGACTAATTCATTGTTAGATAATTGTTTTTTCCCTTGCAAACATCAAATTCCTTCTCTTTCTTAAATGATAGCTGGAGAGAGAACTGACTTATGAGAAGCTGTCTGAATGGACTGATTCCAAGAAGATGACTGAAACTCTTGTGGATCTGTACCTACCTAAGTTCACACTGGAGGAGAAATACGACGTCTGTGATAGTCTGAGCAGCATGGGAATACGCAGTGCCTTCAGCAGCAATGCTGATTTCAGTGGAATGGCTCAGAAGGGTGATGTGTTCATCTCCAAAATTCTTCACAAGTCTTTTGTTGCAGTTGATGAGACAGGCACTGAGGCAGCTGCTGCTACTGTAACTACAATACTAACAAGCCCGCCAGTTAGCCATGCTCTGAAATTTAAGGCTGATCACCCTTTCCACTTCTTCATCAGACACAACAAATCCAAGAGCATCCTCTTCTTTGGCAGATTCTGCTCACCCCTAGAATGAGTTATTACTTGCTCCTAGACAGCACCCCATGTTCACTGTTCAATGGAAAAATGTGAACTGCAGTGGTAAAAGCTCAACCTTAAGCCATGTAGCCATATGTACTGAAAGTGTATGTCCTTTTTCTTCCTTCCCAAGTAAGGCAGCACCCAAAAACCACCCTGTGCCTCAAAGACGACCCCTCATTGTCCTAATCAGACATCCCTCCACAGAAAACAAAGTGCAGAGTTTTGCTCCCTTGCATCAAATCTGCTCTTCTGGCTTTGTTATTTGAGAGTAAGGTGGAGCCATAAGGCTCTCTGCACACAGGCTTTCACCCAGCCTTACACCAAATACACCTTGAAGGGAAATGCAGCTCATCCTCTTGAATCTCCCAGAGAGGAAAACCAGACTGTTGGAAATTAAAAAAAATAAAATTAAGACAAAACCAGAATAATCTCAAAATGCCCCTTACCTTCTCCTGGCTTACCATACGTATATAGAAACGTTACATTCCTCCTCTCCTGCCCCTGAAGCTTCATGAAAAAAAACAAGGTAGTGAAGGCAAATAGTCCAGCCCTTAACATCTAATTGCTGACTTCTAATCTCTTCTCATTTTTCCACATTTTTCTCAACTTGTAGCTTAAGGTTGCTGAGAGTTCCAACCAGAAAATTGCTAAGAAAACTATGAGCAACATGCTTTTTGGCTACCTCTTATTGATATGCAATCTAAACCATCAGAATTCAACCTCCTCCCTCTTTTTAGTTTTACCTAATTATATCTGTTTCCTGGCTAATATCTGCACAGTTTCCTTGCTACCTGTATTTTTGACCAGTATATGATTAGCAACTTATGAGTGCATCTCAGCAAAGATAGTCTTAGTATTGATCGAAACACCAGTAAGATTTTGATTGATGTTTTACTTCATAATTTCACCATGACCTGCATTTAATACAATAAATTAACACGGAGTTGTGTTTGTGTTATTCAGGACACTGACTTCTCTGGTTCTCTTAAAACATCTTGTAAGGAGCATGGCTAGAGCATGTTTCCACTCTTGCCATTTCAAGTCAACATCCCAATTGACAAAACTGAGGCACTTTAATACAGTAGCATCTTCTACTAGGCTTCAAACAGCTCCCAAAACAGTTATTTAACATGTTATTCTAGGCATTTACTAAACATAGCTGTCACAACACACTATTAATAAAAAGTCTGACTAGAGCCTACAGCCTAGAAGAGCACCTTCCAAACATCCCTTTCATCCATGTAGAACAGTGAACAAGCAATGCTCTACTGGCAACACTGGTTCCTTCCATTGGCTTAAGAGGGCAGCAGTTGTGTTTTCCTGTGGCCTTAAGGAATAGCAAAAAGTTTTGTAGCCATTGTAGGACTCCAGCCACACACCAGATAACATTACCTAAGGCAAGATGTGAATACAGGAGGGAGTTTCTGTGAAAACATTTACTCTCAGCAAAATTCCACCTATAATTACAACTCATGTCACCTCCACAAAAGGTATTCTATTTGAGATACATCTCCACCCAACAAAATATATCTGTATCTTCTTCCCTGTACAAACTGCTGGTTCTACAATCAGTGCCCTCCCTTGTCTGCAACTCTCAGGTCAGGGCTCAGTTGTCTGTCACCAAGGACCTAACTTGATGCAGCCCAGTGTTGTGTTATTGACACAGCTTTACTAAGAAGTTTTTTATTTAAGTGTGGAAAAGCACACAAGTGAAGGCCATGTAAAACAGGAAAGTAAAAACACACAGACAGAAGTTAGGATAGAATAGTAGCATAGCAAGGCTTCAGGAGATGAAACACTTGCATAAGGAGGTATAAAATCTCAATTTTTTAAAAAATTAAGAACTGAAAGGTAACAACTAGCAACATAACTTCCTTTAGGGAGCAGCAAAGACCAGCCCTCTTCCACTTGAGTAATGCCTGGACAGCAAAGACTCACCAGGTTGGTAAGCATGATAATTCTTACCCTTGTATCATGTTGACCCTATCTCTCTGCTGTGTGATTCAACAATAAGTAATAATGGGGAACTTCTGAACAGAGTATAACCAGTTTGAAGAGAAACTTCATGTAAGAGCAAAAGTTGCTCAAAGAGGTGAGAAGAGTTCCATGCCAAACCGACTGAAAGGTCTTTCCATGCTAATTTCTGTACATATCCTCACTTATACCACACTGCAAGGCTCTGCAAAGCAATACCTCTGAAGGGTCTCTGAGAAGCTACAGAATGGTGTCTGCCAGCTGGTGAGAAGTGCAAAGGGTCAAACAGGCTGGTTTTGGTACCAAGCTACTCCCAGTTTCAGCTTTGCTTGGAAGATGATGCTAAAGAGCACACCTTCCAGTGGTCCTGCAGGACATAGCTGAATGGGATTTCCTGCAGAGTAAAAATCCACAACTGGACTTAGTCTAGCACTGATTTTAAACTCTGCTCCTTTTTACTGGCTATAATTGAAAAAAATAGGTCTTCAATAAATGTCAAAATCGCCCATTCAGAGTGGACCATTTACAGAGTACAGGTATGGGAGTGCCAGGGGGTGTCATCAAACAGAAAGACCTGTGCAAGATGGGGACAAAAGATGGCTTCAAAAAAGGTCAAAATAATTATTCATCAGTATGCTAATTTCATCAAGACTTTTTATGACCATTTGACAGAGGTCAATCCCTTGAGGTCAACAGGTCAGGTGTTGTGAGGCTGTGAAACTTTGTTTCTACCATTCTGGTTGCAGAAATTCACTTATTTCCTCTCGCTATTTCCGTTTGGCACAGCAAAACCAAGAGCACCTCTTATTCAGCCAGTTTGCTCCCCTTTGAAACTTCTCTCTCTTGCTAAACAGGATCTTGCAGTAGCTGGAATATACCACAAAGAGTGTCTACACAATTTGGGTACCCTTTCTTCATTTTCCTCTATTTTTGGCCAATCTTTGTAGCTTGTAGTACCACTAACTGATGTTTGGGTTTTTTACTTCTCTTGCCCATTTAGCTAAAAAATAGACAACAGCACCTTCAAATACATAGCAGAAACATTTCTTAAACACGTAACTGAACATAATAGTGTCTCAGACATTTATAAAGCAAGAAAATAAGATAGATATTCCAGGCACAAAACCTGCACACAGTTAAAACCAAAATGCGTGAGAAAGGAGGCATGTGTATCATGCCTCCTGAACCTTTGTATGGCATACTTACCAGTAAGCTTTGAAGTGAATATAAGCACAAAATTGTAATTCTAGTTCAAAATATGGACGTGTACACTTTATAATAATGCTTTTTACACATGACTGCATGCTGGTAATTGTTTTACTCTGTATGTGTCATACTGGTGGGCAGAGGTCATTCCTAATTAACCATAAATGTAGCAGAAAAGACATATAATGATTGCAAAGGAAATTCATCAATGCAGTTTTAATATAAGTCACATAGATAAGAGCAGAGTAAACCTGGAGAATTGCTAATCAAACTTGTTTAAAGGAATAAATGAGGGAACATGTACATTAGTGCAAGGATAGGATGCAGAGAAGAAAAGGGAGGTGCAAACACTTCTACATTTCCAAAACTATTCATTGCTTCATAGACCAGCACAGATCCTGACTGAAGACAGATCCTAATTCTTCTCTCCCTCAAGATTTCAGGTAGTGTAAATATTCATATCAAGATTACTAGCCTTACTTTGAAGGTCTTGCAAATTCATGTTAAATGCTTTGGAACTAAGTGGTTAAATGGTGGTGTAAAAGTCGGGGGAAGGGAGTGCTCATTTTTTAGCACAAACTGTAGCCCTTAGGAAAACCCTGTGCCAAGGCACAGTGGTAAGAATACAAGCTCAGCTTAGACGAAACCTACATAGCATGAGAGGGCAGAAAGTTTCCTCACCTGTCCGAAGGTTACCAGTCAATTTAGGGTCAGAGGACTGAGAATAGGCTGCAGTAGAGAATACCTTCCTACTGAGCCAGGAACTGAGCACACAAGACAACATGACTCAGTAGCACAGTGTTTTGGATGCTCAGCATTGTGTGTATTGGTTCAAGCCTCTACTTCACTAGTATCAAATAACTACTGGAACAGGCATCCAGACATTTCATTTCCCAGGTGACTGAAATGGCTAATAGAACCAGTGAACCTCAAAGAAATACACACATGCTCTCTCTCTCTCTAGTCTGAGAAAAGCTTGATTGCTCCATGCAGATTCAGTTCAGGCATTATCTGGGAACAGGAGATGGAGAAGTCAGTTTGAAATTCCTCAGGCAAAAATGTTCAGCTCAGCTCTGTTCCCTAGATATGCTGTGAGATTTTCAGCTTCTCCAGGCACAGCAGTAAGAGATATCTGATTTGAAGGTCCTAGAAGTGCTTAGGTGTGAGCTAGGCTGCAGGGCATGCACCCCAAACACCCCTGAGAATGTTTCAGAGCAGTTGAGGAGCCACAGGAGGCTTTGAAATCGAAACTTAAGGATCCCAGAGTCTTTGGACATCTCTAAAACTGCATGGCAGCTGGCTTTGAGGACAGCAAGTTTTGATTTAAGCATGTAAATTGTGGGTGAAGATAGATTAAAATATTCAGTTGCTGTTGTTGATCTAATGCTTAACCTTTCACCTGATGCCATCTTACACTGACTTCAATACATGTTTAGTAGTCCTTTTACTGGTGAAGATAACAGAAATGTCTGAATTTATCCTAATATTTGTCAACAGTATTAGACTGATATAAAATATGCTAATAAGACCTGGATCCACACATGGAAAATCAGTTTAATCCTGTGGTTGGTTCGTTTTTGTTTGCTTAATTTTGTCCTGTAAAATCATGCTTAAAAAAAGAAGTAAAACAAAGATGGAAAAGGTTCTGATCAGAAAGCAGAAAAGAAAGGAAAAAAATGTTGCTTAGAACACAAACTATATGGGGTTGTACATAAGATACAAGAGTTTACTTGAAAAATATTAATTAGCAAAACCAGGTACAGCTTCTAAATGTGGGTTTACCTACACCAAGAACATATAAAAATCTACAGATCTTCAAGATACATGTACTGAATTACATGAATTCACTATGTTTTTTTTCAGCAGAAAACAATAGCACAGGAAGGTTAAAGAAATAGAAAAAAGCTCAAAGCAGCACAGTGACAAATAATTGTGTTTCACTCCCTCACAAATTGAAGAATTCTGAAACTTAAGCAAATGGGGGTTTGAAACAAGTTTGGTCAGTGAAAACTTTTCTAGCTAAAATTGTGCTCATCTGATGAAGCATAAATAAAAAGCTGAGGACACGGAGGAGTGATGGCGAAGGGAAAAATAGTGCAGGTCTTAAAAAGGGACCTACTAGCTGATTGTACCTGGTCTCTGTGCAGTATTTTACCCACTACAGGGACACCCTCACACTGTATTTGAGAAGGTGCAGGCTATCTCCCGCTAGCAGCTTTGTATTTGTTAAAAGTGAAGAAGCAGTTATCACCTCTCTCTGTCACTCATTTGTCCCAGCCTGTATCAATGGAGTCTCTCTCAGCGTCAACCAACAGCTTCGCTCTGGACCTTTACAAAAAGCTGAATGAAACTTCCAGAGGCCAAAACATTTTCTTTTCTCCTTGGAGTATTGCAACTGCTCTTGCCATGGTCTACCTGGGTGCAAAAGGTGACACTGCAACCCAGATGGCTCAGGTAAGCTCTGAAATCAGCAGGATATCACTTCACAGGTTGTTGCCACATAAATTGCATTATTCTTCAGCTTATGCGGAACAGAAAGGAACAACACAGTAGAAAATAATGTTGGTACAGGAAATAACCCTACTCGTGCTGTCAGGATTCCTGCAGGTCAGTGTTCTTCCACTTTATTTCTAAGATCACCCTGCTCTGCACCACCCCAACAGCTCCTACAGCATTGCAAGAGGTGTGTGCAGAGAGAAGTTACTGACATTAAAGGCTGCTGGTCTTACCTGGAACTCTACCTTTCATTTTAATTGTCCTTTGAACAGAATAATCCACCTGATATGGTGCTCAAATAGTAATAAAGAGACACCTTTATTAAAAAAAACTATTAATATAGAGCTAAGACATGTTACAAAACAGAAAAGCTGGAGATAGTATCACTGCTTTTAGACCCCAGGTGGTTCTGGAAAGAGTGTATCTACTTTCTCATACTGCATACCAAAGTTAGTAAGACTTTGCTTGTGACATAGTCCATAAATGAAGTAATCTTCCCACAAATAATGGAGACATAATACTACTGAAAATATAACTTCACTTGTGCCCACTTTGAAGAATTTTTCTGTGTTTGTACTCTTCTAAGTTATACACATTTACTTAAACACATTAAATGCAGAGTTTTCCATTTGTGTCCCAGCAGTAAGATTCTGAAGTACACTGTGCTCTTTGCTGTGTTTAGTCAGGATCTAAAAATATGCAGCTAAGCACAAAAAAAAATTTACCCAAATAAATTGACCTTTTACCTAAATAAATTAATGTTTCATCCATAATATTGATATATTATTAAGCAGTACATATGATAGAATTCTATACAGCAATGATACAATTATAGAGACTAAATTGAGAGTAAGGTCTTGTCCTTAATAACTTGAATAGACTAAACTTCATTGGCCATGACTAGTGAACTACCAATAGAAAACTAACATATAACTCTTGAGTACATTTATCTTCAAATAACAAGCTGTTTCTATGAACATTTATCATCATCACAGGTTCTTCATTTTAACCAGGCTGCAAGAGATGAAAGTTCATTTGAGACAACAAGGCCTTCTCTGGGGAGTCCAAAGAGAAGAAAGATGGTATCTGTTACAAAAAAAGATTCAGAGAAAAAAATCTCTGAGAAGGAGATAGTTAAACACAACTACTGCTTTAGTTAGTTTACTGTTCAGTTTACTCTTAGCCTTTTAACATCTGCTTGTCTTCAGTCTGTATCTACTATTGCACTTCAGTAAGAACTAAATTTAGAAAGAGCAAATGCAAAGAAGCAGGCATAGTTACTGTAAAACTCGTGAACTGGGGCCTTCAAAAGCAGAACTGAGACACTAGTGGCACTTTGATTTGCCCTGATACCACCTTACTTGGTTTTAGTGGATCTATGGAAGCATCAACAAATCAATTGTCCTGATACGCTTAGGACAATTCAGTCTCCTACCAGCTTCAATTTGGGTTTTTTTTGCTGTAGTGAAAAACAATTACTGCATTCACAATAAACTCCCTTCCACTTTTCTCATGCGTGGACACATCCGGCAAGCAAAATTCCTGTTTAAGCTAATGTATGTTCATAATGCCCATCAGCTCGCCAGAGACTTGCCACAAGGGGGAACTATTTTTTCATCAAAAGAACTCCCTAAGCACAGAAAGGCTTTTAAACTCAAACAAGCCATGTATCTTTAGCACAGAAACTAAAATAAAGCTCAAAGAAACTAGATTAGACAAACTGGAAATAAAAGGGGGAAGGGAATTATATCATTCTCTCCCTAGATGGAAGGAGACTGATCTTCAAGATGAATCATTACATCCATGTTCATTTTAGCAACTCACTGACATTCTGAGTTGTAGCAAAGTTTGCCTAACCTGGTACTTCAGATATTTCCCTCTTTTACCTCTTCAAGTCTGTTCCCATTCCACTGCAAACTCCAGCCTCTCCTATTCCATGTCCTCTGGCTACTAAATTCTTTCCTAGGTGTCCTTCCTAGCAGCCCACGTCTCAGCATGAGTGAGAAAACACTGGGGGTAAGGAATGCCACCTAATCAACCTTATGACAAATCACCATGAGTCAGCGGCACACACCCTTGGTGTCTCGTATGCAGGGCACAGTATACACCATGAAGAAGTAGTCTTCACCCAAGCAGCTGGAGGGTATCAGTTTATTCCTCCATTAGCAAAGCAACAGCTGGCAACAGCTGGCACGCTCCCTGAGACCATCAACATCAACATCCAGGACAAGCTCCTTCCAAAATCCAAATAGTAACAATAAAATTCATGTGAAACAGAGAAAATCTGAATAGTTGGTAAGTCCATGCCCTGACATTAGTGTCTCTCAGAAGAGAGCACATTCTCAGAAGCTGTCAGGCTGCACTGATGGAGCTTTGTGAAACTGAAAATTAGGCCTGACCGTGACTGAAATTAAGAGAGGCAACTTCCTGGGTCTTGATGTCCCCAAAGGCCTGCACAGCACCAAAGAAACAGATCATCGCCCTACAGAGAGAAAACAATTTGTCCAGTTACATGCAAATGTGTAACATACCAAAAAAAGAGCTCCATCCCCCAAAGCTCCATTTTAATTAAAAAAGAATCCATAGTAATTGGTATCTCTTCCCAAGGATCCTGAGCACAAGCAAGCTCAAAACATCCACTCTGGCTTCAAAGAGCTTCTGTCTGCCATGAACAAACCCAGGAGTACCTACTTGCTGAAGTGTGCCAACCGACTGTATGAGGAAAAGACCTACCCGTTACTGCCCGTGAGTTTACGTCTTTACTTGAGAATATTTTCACATTAAGAGGGATAATCAATAGAGATTATAAAAAATCTCTAGATGATACCACTGTGGTTTCAGAGCGCACACCAGGACAGCCATGTGGGGCAGCCTTGGACAGACAAGAGGTCCATCTGTCTACAACAGTGGGCAGCAGTTTAGGAAATGCATGAGAACAAGGCACGCTGCGTAGTGATGTTTCTCCAGAATCTGCTGCAGTCACTAAGTAATCTGCAGCTCAGGGACTTCATGAATTTGCAGGCTTGCCTTTTGAATCTACTGCAACCCTCATCTAGGGATCCCTCTTCAGTAGCTATGTCTTTCGAGACTGCTCCTGTTGGCATCATTATTGGTTTCTTTTTCCTCTAAAGAATGCTTCTCCATATCTCTGGTCACCCTCCTCCCCTGTTTCTGTATCTTTTATACTCAGCTTTTCTGAGACAGAGGCAGACTGGGCTGCATACAGAACTTAGACAATGGGCTTGCCATAGCTTTATACAGTGCCATTCTAATATTCTATCTTTTGTTCTCCTTTCTTTGTATCTCGTGAATTTGTATTTGCCTTTTGATGGTTATTGGGCAGATTTTTTCCTAGCAACTCTCTATTATAGCTTCAATACCTCATTCCTAAACAGCAATAATAATTTTCTGTACCTTACACTTCACTGGATCATTTATAAATATTTTAATATTTATATGTTAATGTAAACATTTAGACCTTGGTTTCATATAATAAATACTTTAGCACAGACTTCAGCAGATATCCCTCTGGCACTCCAGCAGTAATAACCCTTCACTGTGAAGAGTTTCCTCCTGCTCTTGGTTTCTAGTCTTTCAAACAAATGGCATCTGTATCTGTACTCCCATGGATGCACAGCCTTCAGTGAGAAGTCTTATGAAATGTCTTCGAAATGTCTTTTGGAATCCAAATAGATAGACTGTAACGGCTCAACCTTGTTACCCATCCTCCCCCAACACCTTCAAAAAACACCAGCAGATTTGTGATTTAGGATTTCCTATCACAAAATGCTGTTGACATTCCTCCAATACATCATGTTTACTCCTAAGCCCATAACACCTATTCTACTCATTTGCCCTGTAGAGACTCATCAGTTTGTAATCACCTGTATCTTTGACATCTTTTTTAAAACCGATGTTGTATTAATCATCATCCAGTTTCTTGGAAGATGGTTTCAAATGAGATAACTGTTCTTTGATCTTAAAGTTTGTTTGGTGTCCTTAGAAACTAGCAATTTGTCCTTCTGAATACTGGGTTTATTGCTCATTCCTTCTGAATATTGAGTTTATTGCTCATTTTCTCCATAATTTCATGCTTTACAGGAAATCTGAAGAATTTTCTGGCAGGAATCTCCATGAACTCTTTCACAGCAGACAGCTTTTTTGCCATGACTTTATTCTACCAGAATGTTCCCTTTATGCCTGATCTTTACTATCCTCACGAACTCTTGGCAGGTTCCTCACCTCTCCAGCAAAATAAAAGCCTTGTTTCGATTTCACATGAAGCTATTCTTCCCTCTTGTACTGAATTCTACTTCATAAAGCAGGAAGGAAGTATTTAAATTATATAAAAAGGTCACTTTGAGAAGTTAAAAAAAAAAAAAACAGAAAAAATGAAATCACCAAAATACAGAACAACAAAAACCCAAAGGAAGAATGTTTTATGGGGTATTTCAAAATTACAAATTGCATCTTGGATTTCAAACACAAAAATTTGAAGCATCAGTTTCCCTGAGACTGAAGTTTGATCAGTCCTCAATTAATATTTAGTATAGAATGTATTAGACTTTATTTTAAAACAAAGTCTGTTTTCTTCAATTAAGTATCTGCTGATTGTATAACCTGTTGAAGTGACTATTCCTAACATTTTTATAATTCAAAATTAACTAAATAAGCATACATTTTCCAATTTTATCTTTCAGAAATTCTTACAGCTCATTACAAGCTATTACAATGCAAAGCCACAAGCTGTAAACTTTAAGACAGCTGCAGAACAAGCCAGAGCACAAATCAATTCTTGGGTTGAAAATGAAACTGAGAGTAAGTACCACTCTGGGGGCTTTTTCTTGTCTAGCTTTCAAATAATTTGTATTTCTACATTTATTGCTTTTGTAGTCTTGAAAACTCAGGGGACATAATGAGCAAAGCACAGTTAAGTAGCATAAAGAATGTCTCTCTCCAAACTGATGCTCCTTATAAGGTCTTTCCCTTCATTCTTCATGCCACAGACTCTACTGAATTATTTCTGTTAAGTGGAAGGCACAGGCAGGTATTGATTGGCTTTACTCTGATTAGTGAGGTTTTTACTGCAACCATCTTCACAGAATAGCCAAGCTATTCCACTTTACCCACTTTCCAATGCCACTTACTGTCATAATTGCAATAAATACACATATACTTCAAAAGCCATTTTAACCACACGTACAACATGAAAAATATGAACAGTAAAAACTCCTCCCAAATGCAAACATTTTTCTTAGAGAGGTAGGCACAGAGAAGGCACAATTAAAATTGGTGAGTTATATATTGTCACTGAAATAACAGTTCTATTTGTCTGATTTTGAAGGGAAAATACAGGGTGTGCTGCCTGCAGGATCTCTCAATTCTCACACCGTGTTGGTCTTAGTGAATGCCATTTATTTCAGAGGAAATTGGGAAAAGAAATTTCTGGAGAAAAACACTTCTGAGACACCCTTCAGAGTAAGCAAGGTAAATTCCTTCTCCACATGCCTGTTATGTCAATATGTCTATTACTGGGGAGCAAGAAACATCTAAATACTTCACCCATATTTCATGTGCCACTGAAACACTCCTTGTAGCTGGACACATGGTATAAACTCAGTGAGAACAGTAACTGTGAAAATAACTCAGCATTATCTTATCCATGCATATTCATGAGAGTAAAAATTTTAATTAATAGCTCTTCAGTATCAAAACACTTGAGAACACCATGGTTAAATAGCTGAAGGACAAGAGGAAATAAGTATCAAGGTCCATCTTTCCAAAGATACTGAGTTGCTTTTGGAGCACTGTTTACACACCTACAGCTCCCTTCTGCTTTTGAGACACGGTCTATACTCTGAGTTCAAGGAAACTGAACAAGCTGTTCATACCTCACATTCCCTGGGTGCCGCATAAAACCTCAGAGGGAATTTTCATGGGGGCTGTCATTTTACCTGAGTGAGGATGATGTATTCAGCATACATGGAGGGCATGTTACTGAGCTGACAGTATTTAGTGCACTGATGATTCACAGTAGCTGAGTACATGAAGATTTTTGGACTGTGTTAAAGGCAAGAAAAATTATTTGTCAATGGGAAGTATCTTGTTTGACATGTGAGTGCAAACACTTTTTGTGTGCCAGGCAAGGTGAAGCAATTATGTCAATGATATGACTGTGTACCTAGCACCTACTGTGTACCTACTATGCTACATGTGTGGTTTTAGGATCTGTCATGATACATAGTTGTGGTGGGTTGACCTTGCACGGCCACCAGGTGCCCACCAAGCTTCTCTATTACTCCACCTCTCAATGGGACAGAGAGATCAAAACAGGATGAAAAGCTCCTGGGCCAAGATAAAGACAGGGAGAATGTACTAATTATCATCCTGGGCAAAAAAGCCTTGGCTTAAGGAAATTAATTTATTTTAAATTAATCAGATTAGGTTAATAAGAAATAAGACCAAATATAAAACACCTTCCCTGGCTCTTTCCTTCTTTCAGGCTAAACTTCACTCCAAACTCTTCTATCTATCCCTCAAAGGCAGTGGAGAATTATAGGGAATGGAGATTGCAGTCAGTTCATGACACTTGATCTCTGCTGCTCCTTTCTCCTCACATTTTTTTGCTCATGTGGAGACCCTCCCAAGGGATATAGTCATTCATGTCCAACATGAGTCCTTCCCATAGGCTGCAGTTCTTCATGAACTGCTCCAGCATGGGTTCCTTCCAAGGGGTGCTGTCCTTCAGGAATGGGCTGCTCTAGAGTGGGTCCCCTGTGGGGTCACAAATCCTGCCAGGAAACCTGCTTCAGTGTGGGCTCCTCTTTCCATGGGGCCACAGGTCCTGCCTGGAGCCTGCTCCAGTGCAGGCTTCCCACAGGGTCACAGCATCCTTTGGGCATCCCCTTGCTCTGGCGTGGGGTCCTCCACAGGCTGCAGGGTGGCTATCTGCACCACTGTGGTCTTCACCATGGGCTGCAGGGGAATCTCTGCTCTGGTGCCTGAAGTACCTACTCCACTCCTTCCTCACTGACCTTGGTGTCTGCAGAGCTGTTTCACTCACATACTCCTCTCTCCCAGCTGCTGTTGCACAGCAGTTTTTATCCTTTTTTAAATATGTTATCACAAATTTGTTACCAACATCACTGACTGGCTCAGCTTGGACCAGTTGGGGGTCTGGAACTCACTCTGCCTGACATGAAGGCAACTTCTTAAGTCTTCACAGAGATGTCACTCCTGCCCCCCCTTGCTACAAAAAGCTTGCTATGTAAACCCAATACATTGCCACAGAGACATTTTAGTTCACAGGATACATCATAGCAAAGCCTGTGAACAGATAAACTTTTGCACGCAAACGTAACAATGTGAAGCTGGGAGTGGATATGTTAGTAAAAGCTCTGTGAACAAAGCACTGCATAGGAGTTCAAAAGACTACAGGGTAATGCAATTCCATTTGGTAATCCAGTCCTCTGTAGTTTAGGGAAGAGGAAAACCCAGCCCAAGTCACAGAAAATATGGTTCAGAAGCAAACCGAGATATCAGTATTGCCTGGAAGGACAAAACTGGCAAAAGGGTTGATGGCATCCCTAGGAAGAAAGTGAATGTTTTTTCCCCCAATGAAGGCCCTTACTCCAAAAATGTAACTTTTGGGAGAAAACATGGAACACTCACAGCAGTTATTTGCTTATCAAAGCTAACTCCTTTATTTTAAAACAAGAAATACACGATATGTGATTCAGTTAGCACATGTGTCTATGCTGATTTTCTTGTAAGGATCCCAATGACTTCAAAAAGAGGGGAATCTGTGATACTGTACAAAGGAAAGGGTACTGTGCATCCAAATGCTGCTCTGTCTTGCTTGTAAATTTTTGCTTTTAGTGCAATGAAGCAAGTAAATTTCCATTTTAAGGAATGAAGAAACTATTTTTTCGTGTCTGATATTTTTCACATCTGATTTTTTTCACAGACCAAGACTAAACCAGTACAGATGATGTTTCTGAGAGATACATTTTTGATACTCCATGAAACAACCATGAAATTCAAAATCATTGAGCTGCCATATGTGGAAAATGAACTTAGCATGTTTGTCCTCCTACCAGATGACATCAGTGATAACACTACTGGTTTGGAGCTGGTAAAACTGACCTGCTGTTGTGTCACATACACTATGAGACAGTAACAAAACAGATTAAAAAAGTGAGGAAGAACAAGCTTCAAAATCGCAGTAGAACAGGTTTTGATGTGTGCATACTTTGTTTCATGAACACCATAATTTCCCAGCTCCTAAGCTGAGGGCACCTGATAATATTGCAAACATAGCATTTTACTCAGAGATGCATCTAAAACCTATGTCTGCACAACTGGCTTAGACTGTTTTGCATCCTCTTTTCTATTGCCAGAATAGCACAAGCAAAGGAAGGACCAAATCTGAATCACTGCTCTCTAAAGTTATCTTCTCCTAAGAGCTGTATCAATCCATTTTTATATCATTTGCAGTCCAGATTTGCACCTGGTATTTTGTGGTGGTTTTTCAAACTTAAGTGTTGACTATCCTGACCCAGAAGGTATCAACATCCACTCATGACCATGCCAGGATAAGTTTCAGATTCTAAACAGATCAGGACAAACATCTTATTTGTACCTCAGGTCCCATGCATTCCACTTATTTCCCACTGCTAGAAGAAAAGTTATCCATAAACACACAAAGCAAGAGTTTATTAGTATCATTATAAGTCACAAATTGCAAAAAAGCAATATTCTTCACACCAGGAAAAAGAATATAACTATTCTGAGGCTTCAGGCCTACACCTCACCACCTTTAAGAAAATAAATAGGAGTATACGTTGCAACTTTGCAGGATCATGCCTTATGAATATGGTGCATGTTTCAGCTGTAGCCACTGCTGGTGGCTGGGTTTTGTTTCACATGTTCTTGATGAGTGTTATGACACTGGTATGTGCATGTCTTGTCTCTGTCCTTCACATTCCAAGTGTTCTCTTCCTTGGCTCATTGCAGGTAGAAAGAGAGCTGACCTATGAGAAACTGGCTGAATGGACCAAATCAGCCAGTATGATGAAAGCTGAAGTGGATCTGTACCTGCCCAAGTTGAAGATGGAAGAGAATTATGACCTTAAATCTACTTTGAGCAGCATGGGAATACAAAATGCTTTTGATCCCGTTCAGGCTGATTTCACGGGGATGTCAGTGAAGAAGGATCTTTTCATCTCAAAAGTTATTCACAAAGCTTTTGTGGAGGTCAGCGAAGAAGGTACTGAAGCAACAGCTGCCACAGGTGTTCTGGTGCTGAGATCAAAAGTACCAACAATGACTTTTAAAGCTGATCACCCTTTTCTCTTCTTCATCAGGCACAACAAATCACAAACCATTCTCTTCTATGGCAGACTCTGCTCACCCTAGTCAGTTACTCCTTGCCCTGCAGCACCAGAGATGCATGCTTGCTTGCCAGCACAGAGGCAAATCCCAAACCCCTAAACTCCTGCTGCAGCTACGTGGAGAAGGACCTTGACCCTTTCTCCATCAGATCTTAAACCCCAGGGCCAGAGGCACAGCTCCTCCTGTGCCTTCCCTCTTACCCTGAAGGGGCAACCATGACAGGGCCAAGAGGAGGGCACAACAGCTTGCATCCATACAGCAATCCTGGTTGTCATACAGACCAGGCCATCAAGGGTAGCTCTGTCCTAACCATTATTAGCTGTGGCATTTCGACCCCTTCCCCTCTGAGCATTGTATACAAACACATGGTAACATAGTCCCTCTCCTCACCCCCATGACTAGAGCCCGACTCTAACATGGTCTCAGCACTCACTCGCAGACCGCAGCAGTCACACCCTGCTTAGCCCTCGATTCGGTCCTTGCATTGCAGCCAGAGGCAGATCCTACACACCCAAGGCCCGTGGCCATCCCCTTGTCTTCCTTCCACATCCCAACGGTAAACTTCAGCAGCCCCGAATTTAACCTCAAATTAACTTCACATGTCACTCCACAGATTTGGTTAAAAAAAAAGAATAAATTAAAAATACACCTCTACAGGGACTTTGCGCCTCACTCAGACCCTAGGGTACACGAGAAGGCACCAAGCCTGTACAGCAACAGCTCATTTTCTTTCAAAAACAATCAATAACAATTATAACCTGCGATGGGGTGGGGGTGTTTCCTGTCAGCTCTGCCACGAGAGGGAGGCAGAGCTGGAAAATCACCCGGGGAGACATTGGGGTGGGGGGAGGAAAGTTATGGCCCTTGGTAGTAGCGGGGCCGCCATTTTGGCGGGCGCGGCACTTCCGTGTTGGCCGCTGCGAACAAGGAAGCGCCGCAGGCTGCGGCTCAGTCCCGGGGCGCGGCTGAGGAGGGGCCGAGCTGCAGGCGTTTTCCGCGGCTCTTCCGGGAGGAGGGAAGCGCGGCGCCCGGTACGGTGAGTGTGCTGCTGGCCCGGGGATGCCCGTTTCTTACGGGGAGTCTGCGCTTTAGAGGCTGCGTGGCGTTGCTTTGGTGATTTTTTTTCTTTTTTATCGTGGTTTCTGCTTCTTGTCAGCTGGAGTCGCAGTGGTGTGCAGAGGGCGTATTTCATGTGGAGGAATGATGGGGGTATACAGAAATGCTGAGTTTTGATGTCTTTCGTGGTGCCACGTCCAGCAGGCACCCAGAGGAAGGTTTTCCCGCCCTAGGGAGTGCCAAGCCTTTGTCCTTTTGTGCCCGAGGTTGCTGGGATGGGGTCAGACCTTGGTACCCCCTGCTTCTGTCTGCTCCTGCTGAGGCCTTTCCGGAGCTAAGGGCCGGTGGTGGTGAGTGCTCATGGAGCTGTGTCATTCCCTGTATCCTGCTGCTCGCCCCAGAGAGGTGTGATGTGAAGAGCAGCTATCTGGAGCTGTTAGCAATTTTACCTTTCAGATGCCTGAACATCTGTTCTGACTCTCATAAACCTAAGTGAAGTCTTTTTATCCTTGAGAAAGGTTGCTTTGGTTTGTAGGGCAGAAAAAGAGATGTCTGTGCCGCATATGCAGCTTCATCTTCGGAGATGGATGCCGCCTGGTGTTCATCACCCTGAGCTCCCCGTCTGACTGTGTTTGAAACAGTTGGCTTGTGGTTCCTCTGAGGCAGCTGATGTAGGATGGGGAGGCATCTGCATATTGTGGGCACTAGTCCATGTAGTACCCTTGGTGGCATATGTCTCTTGGACCACAGGCTGGAGCTCCCTGCAGCCTGCTCTGACCAGCTCCCCGCATGGCAAAAACAGCAGCTAGGAGGGACACTATAGTGTGTATCTACTGTTGAAGGTAGATATAACCTGTCCCTAAATGCTGTCCTAAAGCATAGGTGTCTACTGCTGAAAATATATGCTTCAAATTCATAATGATAGGAATGCACAGGGTTGGGGCACCCAGGAACTTCTACAAGGAGACCAGAGTGAGAAGTGTGTTGCTGTCAGCAAACCCTGTGATCACTGAGGGTTTTGCAGCATACAGTTTACAACTGAGTGACAAATATATGCTTGTGTCATATGTTTTTTGTTCCTGAAAGTGCAGCCATTGCGTATGTCCTGGGTTCAGTAGTAGCAGTCATTTTTCTCCTTAGTAGCTGGTGCGGTGCTGTGTTTTTGGCTTCCAGCCTGGGAACAACAGCTGATAACAGCTATTGGAATATTATTTATAATTTGATTAAATGTACTGATTTTCAGGTAGGCAGATATCATGAGTTACATCCCTTTGTCTGCTAGATCTTGCTTGGTGTGGCAGCCCTACAAAAACTTTCTAGATAATAACTGTTTGTAGGTGTCACCATTCCTGTGTGGTTTGGCCTAAAGGTCAAAAAAATCTTACTGCTAGTAATCTGCAGGTATTAGGACAGTAGGAAAATTCGGGGGGTTGCTGTAACCACCGCAAACTGAAAATGCAAAGTGCATCTTAGTTATCCTTTAAAGTGCGTGTAGTTAAATTACTCATTTCAGACAGAACTGGAGGATTGTTTCCACCTAATCTTGCACCCCACCTCCACCCTCCTTTTCAGTTATGGGAGAAGAGGAACAGGAGAGAAGTTACTACTGTTTACAGCAGAGTTACTAGCAGAAAATTTTCTTAGGTGGAAAATCAGCATGCAGAAACTTGTCTTTTCCACCTAATGTTTTGAGATAATGAATCAGTGATATGAAATAATTGTTGGCTTTTTGTTTTGGAGCAACATATCAAAAGTAGGCACTGCCTTAAGGGAAGGAAAAAATGCAAACTTTACTACCAACTGGTAGTTTACAGTGTCTGGTGATACTACAGTTAAGTCAGAATTCTAGTATTTATTGCTGCGTTTATAGGCGTGTGGTTTAATCTCATGTTAGCTGCCTACACATCTGCTGTATGTAATGTATATCGGGCATACACATGCCTGATATACACTGCATACATACAAGTTACATATGTTGCACTGTGCATGTCCCATAAAGTTATCTGTAAGCAGGGTCGGGGTTTTTTTGGTGTGTTTCCGTGTTGCAGGCAATAAAATGGAACTGAAATGGACTTTGATTTTAATTTGTACTACAGGAGGAAGTTACAGTAATCATCATGCTGACCAATAACTTTCTTTTTCTTTTTAATCTCCTAGGTCAAGTAATTCTGCAGACATCTGCCAGAGTGGCTGTTAGGTTTAAAACACAGCACGCACATGTATCAGTAAGCTGAAGGTAATACTGAAGATACGTAGACTTAGAGAAGGTAAGAGTTTATAATTCTGCTGTTGTGATACCTAACCTTTTTGCTCTGGTTTTCCTGTAAAGGCAGGTAATTGTCTTTGTGAGGTCAAAAGAGACTTGTTTCAATAAATCCTAAACAATATACTGTTGTACCTGATTGTCTCAAAAGATGTAGTATTATCTACATAGTGAAGAGTCTAACAATACAGCTGGGGATTGCTATCTCTCTTACAGGTGTAGGGTTTAAATACAAAAGCAAACAATAAATCACCAGAATAATGTAAGGTGCTTGTTCCACCAAATCAGTTTTTCAGTGACTTGATAATTTTCCGATCAAATTGTGACATTTTCTGTGTAGTTTGTTCTGGGAAATGTAAAAGACAGAAATGAGTTGTCAGTTTATTTTAGAATAAATTTGAGCCATTCTTGTTTTATATTTTGTCTCCTAGGCTCTGAACCATGGATAGCCTCGGTGCAGCAAATAGCACTTTTGCGCTTGACCTCTTAAAAAAGCTGTGTGAGAACAGAAGTGGGCAGAATCTGTTCTTCTCTCCTTTTAGTATTTCTTCTGCCTTGTCTATGGTTTTACTGGGTTCAAAAGGTAACACTGGAGTCCAAATAGTAAAGGTATGTCTCAATAAACCTAGTGTACTGAAATTGATGGGCCTATATGAGCAGCAGATTGGTATTACAGACTGTGACCTGGACTATTAATGTCATTCTGGTCTCAGAGAGTAGAGATGGTTATTTGGTATGTATGTAAGCAGTACCTGGTTTTATAGGAGGACCTTTCTTTGGTATGAAATTCAGAGGTTCCTTTTTATTGTGTGTGGTTTTTGTGTGTTTGGCCTCTTTTTGTGTGTTTGGCCTTTGTGTGTTTGGAGACAGATCTTCCTTCAGTATGCCATTGAGAGTTACCTGGGATTTTTTGTGTAGGTTTGATGAATCTACCTACATAAAATACTTTCTTCTAGTATGTTCTTTTTGCTTAATATCAGACTATACATGTTTTGAAAATGTAGCCAGGTGTTACATTTTTTTAAACTTGCTCAGGTGGCAAATACCAGTTGGTGTATTTTTACATATGCAACTGACTATTGAATGTATAATCAGTCATTTTTGTTCTTATGTTTGCCTGTTTTGGGAAGTAGAAAAGGAGTGTAAACACATAGTTTGTTTTCTTAAAATGTATGGAAATTTGTTTAAAATAGTATTGTTGCCATCCTTGGAGCCATCTGGACTTGGTCCTGGGCTGTAGATGGTCCTGCTTGAGCAGGGGGTTGTACTACGTGATCTTCAGAAGTCCCTTCCAACCTTGATGATTTTGTGACCCTGTAATGCTTGGCTTGAGTGAAGGAAACTAAATACTGCTGACTCTTTTGCTCCCTAATTCAGTACTTGTACAATACCTGTCTGGGTGCATCGTATGTGACTTGCATGATAAGCTTCAGATGGGAGGCTTGATGAAAAATGTTTTATCTTCAAGTCAGTTTTTCACCCCAAAAGTCATTAAGATAAAAATCATGTTGAAGTAAGTGTGTTTAGAGAGGGCATGGACTCTTGCTGAGGGTGTTTGTCTTTCTACAGGTGCTTTCTTTGAAAAAAGCTGAGGATGCTCACAATGGGTATCAGTCACTTCTCTCTGAAATTAATGATCCTAACACCAAATATATACTGAGAACTGCTAACCGACTTTATGGAGAAAAGACATTTGAGTTTCTCGCAGTAAGTAACCATTAACTTTGTGTAATTTTTTAGTATGTATTGGCTTCCTATTTCTTTCAGAGGTCTAAGGCAAGCTTTGGATTTTACTTTCCAAATTTTCTGGACTGACACCTACTAATGCCAGAGCCTGGTATCTCAATTTGGTGGAGAAGCTCCTTTTACATAACTTGTGACCCAAGTGCACAACTGGTGCAAAGCACTGTGAAATCCATCAGAGTCCTGATTCTTCAGGAATGAAGAATGAATTAGGTCCATTCATATTTTTGCCTGTGGGACCAATAGTTGACGTATCTCCTTTCCCTTGATATTGTGTAAATATGACACAGAAGAATTGTCATTCCTATTCAGCATGGGCGGTATTTTGTAGTTTCTGATACATAAGCCATCCAGTGATCATGCTGAGAGGAGTACATGATGTAAAAGATTTTCCTTATCAGAAGATCTAAATAGGGATGGTAGGTATTGTGTTACATGTGTTCCTTTAGATGACTCCCTAAGAGTAAGAAGATAAAAGGTTCTATTTTCCCCCCCTCTTTCCCTTTCCTTCCCTCCTCGGGGATTAATTTATGAAGATTTTTTTTTTAAGAAGAATGGTAGTGTTTCATATGTCTAATAGGTAAAACTTATATGGGTTGTACTTTAAAACTTTGCATTTGTGTAATAAAGATTTAGGTATATTAAATCAGACAGTATGTTTTTTTCCCTAAGAAAAATGAGTTTACCTTCTGAAGAGTTTTCTATTAGCTTGGGAGGTTAAACATGAAATTTATGTCAAGAGAAGCTTACAAAATCATATATTCTCTCACTGAAGAAAAAAAACAAACACCAACCAACCAAAAAATGTATCTACATCAGTTTTCAGTTATGTAGAACTTTAGCATGTGACTTAACATAGCAGGCAGTTCCTAGTTCAAATAGGTGGTATAAAACCTAGCAGGAATGTGAATGTAAAACTTCAATGGCTCAATATGAAACTGGGGGAGAGGAGTGGGCAGATTTTCTTGGTGTATTTAGGAATCATCTGTGACTGAATGAGAGTAAAATATTGTTGAAAAGCTGTTCTGAATGTCCGTGTTAGTCATTTGTAGAGTTGAGTCAGAAATCCTACAATGCTGGACTAGAAAAGACTGACTTCATGTGTGCTTGGGAGGATTCCAGAAAACAAATAAATGGCTGGGTAGAGGAAAGGACTGAAGGTGAGTGTTTTTTCAAGATGCTATGTTGTATTTAATATCAGCCCTGGCTTGGGCAAAGAGCTATTTCAAGATACAGTATTGTGAATCAAAAAAAAAACACCACCACAAAACCGACATTGAGCTCATGCTCTGTTTGGTACATACTTCTCTCATCTATATTAATTACAGAGTAGGTACTATGTTAGATAATTAGATACATGTCAAACTGTTTAAAAAAATCTTTTTTTTTTTTTTTCCTATGTATCGTAAAGGTAAAATTCAGAACCTGTTGGCAGAGGGCATTATCAATTCACTGACCAGACTTGTGCTGGTTAATGCCATCTATTTCAAAGGCAACTGGGCAAAGCAGTTTGACAAAGGGAGGACAGTAGAAGTGCCATTTCAAATAAACAAGGTATGATGCGCTAAAATGCTGACAATCCACTGTTACTCTGAAGCACTCTGAAATGAATACATTTAACTCTGAAGACAGGAAAAAACATTCATGAAAGCAGGGTTACTTTGGGTAGGCTGTATGAAATGCCTTATATCCTCTCACTTTAATATGAACAGTCTTTGTTTAGTTTCCGTTAAGTTTCACATAATTGCTAGAAACTTTAATGTAACAACTGTTTCTTTCATTCTGTCTCCTCTTTCTTCCTTTACCCTTCTTGTTTGAGAGAAGTAGCTCTACATATTTATAGAACTCAGAACTGAAGAAAACAGTTGAGTAAAGTTGCCATGCTATTTGTGGATTGTGAACAATTTCACAGAAGTTTGTGAATTTCATTATTTCATGATAAAACTGGTGAGGGTAAGAAAAGAAATACTCACAAGTTTTGCACATGTGTAAGTCTTCAGTCACTTCCTTCTCTCCCCCCCCCCCCGTATTTCTACCACTGAACTGATCCAAAACAAATGTAAAATTCAAAGTAAGTCTTCTTTGACGACCTCCATGCTATACTTGCTTTTAGAAGTATATCAGTGCTATTGAAGAAGCCTTGCCTACTATCGTTGGCAGGCCATGACTGCCCCTCAGGATCACCTCAAACTCTGTGTCTGCCTCCAGATGTCACTAGCAAGAGCTGGTAACATGACTTCCTTGCTCCCCTGCTTAAAATAAACACTGTTCAAAACTGAAGCCCTCCTGCCTGATTTCAAACCATCCCTCCCCCAGTGGTGAAACATATTAGTTTGAACTGCTAATGCCACTTTTCAATTAGGGAATGTTGCTGCTCACCTCATACTCCCTACTGCAGCACTTCAGAAACCACTGGACTGACCTGGTTCCTGCTGCCTTTGCCCTCTTGCTATTGAAGCATGTTGAAAAAGCTAGTGTGGTATCCAGGCACACTATACAATTTTCTTTTCCTTGGACTAGTACTGCCTTGGATGTCCTGAAAATAGGAAAGGGATCCAGAGAGCTATTGGAGAAAGTTCAGATGTAGAGTTTGGGAATGCTGCCTTGGCTTACCCAAGGAACTTGCTTTTAGAGACAGAGAGAAGTGCAGATCTCTTTCCTCATAAAACTTAATGGATAAAGTTTGTATTGTCATCCTACTGACGACTAACCACTGATGACCTGCAGAAGTGTGTGAGTAGATTCAAATGAACAATTGGCGATCTGAGGTGTAACCTGACGTTTTAAGATAGCTGTCTTACAATGCGCCCACTGAGAGTTACATTAACATCCCAAGAGCCTTTCCAGCATCCCGTGACATTATTTCTCTGATGCTTGCACCTCTTGCAACAAAATGATTTTCATGTGCTGTGTGGCCTTTTCTTTGCTTATTTATAGAATCATTGAATCATAGAATAGTTAGGATTGGAAAAGACCTTAAGATCATCTAGTTCCAACCCCCCTGCCGTGGGCAGGGACACCTTACACTACACCATGTCACCCAAGGCTCTGTCCAGCCTGGCCTTGAGCACCACCAGTGATGGAGCATTCACAACTTCCTGCGGCAATCCATTCCGGTGCCTCACCACCCTTACAGTAAAGAACTTCTTCCTTATATCCAATCTAAACTTCCTCTCTTTAAGTTTGAACCCATTACCCCTTGCCCTATCAATACAGTTCCTAATGAAGAGTCCCTCTCCCGCATCCTTATAAGCCCCCTTCAGATAATTGAAAGCTGCTATCTTTTTCATGTGTCGCTGCTGCAAGGTAATTTCTGCTATATTCTCTTTGGGCATTGTTTCAATGGGCTTTACTTTAAAAACAAAAAAGGGAATGAAGGTAAAGGAGAAAGTAATGAAGCTCTTAACTGAAAAGGAATTAAATAATTATGTGAATTATAGTAGCTGGTGTACCATGTGAAAATGGAAGGAGATACCAGAGAATGGCATTTAGGAGAAAAATCTTACCCCTTCTTACTATCCGTATGACTTAAGAATACAAAATAGTGTTCTCCCTTTCTCAGTGTTTTTAATATAATTTTAAATTATTTAAATTTTTCTTTGTTACAGCACGTGGAGCTGCATAGACTAAAAATGAAAATGCCTACATTGAAACAGCTCTGCATTCATTTAAAGCAAGGAACATGGGTCCTGCTTCTTACCAGCACTGTTTCATGCTGGTCACCAGTTGTTAAGAGAACAAGCATGTCTTTGCCTTTTTGCCTTAAAGGAAACTTGACAGAAATTTCCACATTAGTAGCTAAAAATTAAATCTCACGGTTCCTCCTTCACAAAAGGCAGTGGAGAGGCTGTGCTCTGTGGTGTGTTTAGTTCTCTTTAGTCAAGTTATTAAAAGCCCTGAGTAACTGGATGCCTGCTTTGTATTTTGAGACCAGCATACTCACTCAGTATTACCTGTTGACATCTCTTTACTTTTAGGAAGAGACCAAACCCGTGCAGATGATGTGCAGGAAGGATAAGTTTAACATGACCTATATTTGGGACTTGCAGACCAAAGTCCTTGAGCTCCCTTATGTCGGTAATGAACTCAGCATGATTATCCTGCTCCCTGATGCAATTCAGGATGGATCCACTGGCTTGGAAAGTGTAAGGTGTTGAAATAAATGCAAGTCTGTGTCCTTACAGGGAAGAAAGTTTGATACTGCGTATAGAGTTGCAGTTCAGTTCCAGAGTTGTTATGTCACTGGTGCTCAGCACCAGCTGAAGAACTGATCCTCTTCAGCAGCAGATGTTAGCTGTGGTTATGGTGAGGGCATGGTGTGCTGAGGAGCGTACGTGGTGAGAGGGGTGTTGGGAAAGCTCCTAGAAAGTCCTATAACTTGTCCCATTGATCTTCTGAACAGCTGGCAGGTTGTCCCTGCCCGCTTCTGGAGAAAAAGCTCTCAGGAAAATGTAGGATCTCTTCTGCTGTGGAGCTATGACTCAATTTTTGGCTATTTCATGCCTTGGACAAGAATTCATTAATAAGGTTTTCTAACACTGACTGCAAGGGGCATTGTGAGCAGACTTTTTCGTCAGCCTGTCAACCCAAATGTGGATCTTCTGGTTAAGAAATAGAGGAACTGGGTTTGGTTTTTTTGGGGAACTTGTCATTAGTTCTTCTCTGCCTTTGCTTCCCATATGCAAAATGTAAAAAGCCACAAATCTAACATGTTTTATAAAAGTAAACTTTACATGGAAGGGACTGATCCTTACTGTATCTACTGTAAAGCATGTGGGATTGATCTTGGCTTGAGCTGTAGTTCTCTAATGAGAAGCAAAATTTGCATTTCTGGCTTGAGATGCTCTAAATCCTTGAAAAAAGTTACTTGTTATGCACTGTATAAACAAACAGTAATTACTACTTATGGCTGAGGAAAACTCTTATTTTAATTATGTAAATATTTTGGTTTTCTTTAGCTGGAAAGAGAACTTACATATGAGAAGGTGATAGATTGGCTCAATCCACAAGCGATGGAATGCACAGAGGTGAAGGTGTCTTTACCCAGGTTTAAACTGGAAGAAAATTATGATCTGAAACCCCTTCTGAGCAGCATGGGAATGCCTGATGCGTTTGACTTGGGGAAGGCAGATTTCTCAGGGATTTCAGCTGGCAATGAGCTGGTGCTTTCAGAGGTGGTTCACAAGTCCTTTGTGGAAGTCAATGAAGAAGGCACTGAAGCAGCAGCTGCTACAGCAGGAGTGGTGTACATGCGCTGTGCAATGATCGTTGAAGAATTCATTGCAGATCATCCCTTCCTTTTCTTCATCCGGCACAACAAAACTTCCACCATTTTGTTCTGTGGGAGATTTTGTTCTCCCTAGAAAGGAGATGTCTTGGCTGCCATTACACAATAACTTTCTGTTTCTTTGGAATAGGGCTACTCTTTTTGCACTAATTGTCCCTTTCAGCTGTGCCTGGGTCCAATTTCGTGGTCTTCATCTCAGGCTTGATACTATAAGAGAGTTACTTAGATACACAGAGCCACTGCCATCTAAATCAACTCTTAGCCTGTGCACCTCAGTGGAGAGATGCCTTAAGTTCTTGCAGACGCAAGAAATATCCCACTGGCTCAGCCAGTGCTTCCTCTCTCCTTGCAGTTCCCACTTCGGCTTTACTTTCTGTGGCCACCTGGTAGAGTTGGGCAGTGAATTCCCACTGGAAAAGGTGGTGTTAATTTGATTCTGACAAGGCTGGAGCGTGTCTTCGGCTCCCCTCCCCCTCTTTTCTCCCATCACCTGTCTTTTTTTTTTCTTCGAGACTCATCTGTTTAATCTCTTGATCCATTCCCAAGAGATGAAAGAAGCCTTTGGCAGCCTGTTCCAAGTGTTGCTAAGCAATCTGATGGCATAGGGGTTTTAGATGGTAAGTGGACAAGCACTTGGCAAGAATGGGAATAAAAATATGGCTTTGCACCCTGTGTCCTTGTAGGGTAATCATGGAGTGAGACTTGTTTTATCAGTACAGGATACCTGAGTTTATTACTATCAGCTGGTTCTAGTCCTTTAAAGAATGTAATGAAAAAGCATATGGTGCCTATGCAATATTTAAATAAGAAAGACTTTCTGCTTATTGTGATAGATCTTTCCTGTTCATTGTTTCTTAAATATTTTAATGCAACTGTGTAATACCAAAGATAGAGCTGAAATAGCTTTCCTAATACAGTTATTCTTTTGTTTTGCTGTTTCTATTCCTAAAATAATAAAAGAACTTGAAGTGCTGCTAGCCTTTAATCATAAATTATGCCTTTATTTCTTAAATCTGTAGTATGAAAAAACCCAGTTGCCTTTTGATAGAGTACAACGAGCTTCTGGGTACTTGCTGGGTTTGACAATTAATTCCAAACATTCTCCAAGTACTGCAGTCCTGAGGTGCTTAGTTAAGTTGCCATGGCATTTGGTGTTGGCAGTGTGAAGATTTTTAGCAAAGAGCCTTTCCATCACAGGCTATTCCTGTGCATGACTGCGCTATTACCTTTTTGTGCACAGCTCCAAAGTAGTTGATTGTCATCCAAAGGGTGCTAGATTGCACTGCTTGTTTCAGGGCACAGTAACTTGACTGTCTGGGGTGAGGGAAATTAAAGTGCTATGTGATTGGAGAGGTGGGGTATGTCTGCCCTTTAACACAGGGCTAGTGCTCCGCTCCCAATGCCAGAGTGGGGTGAGGTCCTGGTGGCCTGATGGAGAAAGCAATCAGGTTAAGCCCAAGAGGCCCTTCCATGCTGTTATGTTTGTTGCATTAAAAAAGAAGTCTGACAGAGATACTGAGCAGCAGGGCAGTGTGGAGGGAGGACACCTGGCTAAGGTGTTCTCTAGGCAAAGGGTATGACTGATTGGATTTGGAAACAGCAGCTAGTGCAGTTAAAGCATGGCATTAAGTACTGGGCCTGGCTTACCCATTTCTTGTAACTACTGAACGTCAAGAGAGGTGTGTGCCAGTGAGGACTGGTGCACAGAGCGTAGTGTGTGAGGCAGTTTCTAATTAAGCTGTTGTGTACCAAATAATTTAAGGATTCACAACAGCCGTGCACTTCATTCACCGGTAAGCTTTATTACTGTTATTACCAGGCAATACCGGCGCTCTCAGACAGATACCCCGGGCGGACCCTCTGCGCTTATCCCATGGGGCAGAACCCCGCAACCCTACACTGACGGAGTAGGGAGAGTCGGTTTTAAACCCGGCTCCCTCCCTCCCTCCCGGGTGAGGACACCGGCCCTGCCCCGGGCCGCGCTCCCGCCCCCAGCGGCCTCTCCTTTCGCCGCGCCCGGCGGGACCCCACGCTCCCTTCTGTGTCGGCCCGGGCAGGCAGATAGGCGAGTGGTGTTGGGCTGTGCTGGGCTCTGCGGGGTGAGAGGGGGTCAAGGGCAGGCTTCGCCTCAGCCCCCCCACGTGAATGGGGCGATAACAGGACGCCCCTTGCCTCCCTTCCTCGGCGGCGGGGTCTGCGCGGGGCGGTGCGCACTTCTCGGGCAGCCTGGGACGGTGGGGCTGTAAACGGGATGGCTTCAGTGAAACCAGCCGCACGGTGCGGCGGTGTCAGTAACTGGAACTAAAAGTATGTGTGCTTTCTGAGTTTGTGTTTGGATTTTTTTGTTTTGTTTTGAGCTGTTTATCATAAAGCTGGATAAAGAACGTTGCGAAGAGGCAGGGCATTTGTCTGTCTGGGAGTAGAAGCAGATAGTGTTATTTTGCGGTTCCTGTAGAAAGGCTGTGCAGTCTCCTCCATGTAGTTGAGCAGTATCAGCGACAGTATCGTTGGGAAGCTGCCCTGGTTGCTGGGGCAGATGTGCAACTGGAACTTCTTGAGGAAACAAGCTAGGAACCGCCAGATGCAAAAGTCCTGCAGCAAGCAAGCAGAAGCAGGAAGGTTTTCCAACCTCAAGGAGTGCTGCCGCTAACTTGTGTGTAGGTTTTTGCTCCTGACCCAGCCCTCTTACCTTCCATCCTGCTCCAAGGGCATCCTAGGGAGCATCTCACCAAAATTAATCTCTGCTCAGGCTGGGCAGAGTGAGGCCTGAAGCGCTGTCTCTTCTGTGCTTCACTTCTGCCTTTGATAGCTGGTATGTCATCTTCTGCTCACAACACCCCTGGGCTCTGCCTGTGTGTCAGGGGCTGCCCAGCCTTGCTGGGGCTGAGGTTTGTACCTGGCTGAGGCACGTGGGTAGTTCACTTGTTCTGAGCAGAGCAGCCTGGTGGAGATAGCAGCGCTTTACACAGCTGAAGGTAAGTGTGTGCTTAAGCCTTTGGCAGCACTGACACCTTTTTGTGGCATGAAGAGGGCCAGCTTGCTGAAAAGTGTCCCTGAGCAGTTAATGTTCTCTCTGCAGGATTTGGGTAGAAGAGTGGGGTGAAAGCAGCACGAGTGAGCTCTCTGGGGTATGCTGAGTCTGTGAGGCTGAAGGACTTTAACTTCCAATCCTGCCAGCACACATACTTCCAGTTTCAAGTTAGAAAGCAAGGAATCTTTTAAATAATGTGTTCAAAGTTAGTATGATAGGGGAGGTTGGGATATGTGATATATATGGGGAAAAAATACATATATATATATAATGCTTCTTTTTGAAGAAGGAAATGCATTGACAGTGAAATTCTTGCTGTTTCTGTACCCAGCTGCAACCAGATTAATCCACCCTTTAGTCTGTGAGTCATACAAGGTTATGTTTAACGAGTATTTCCCGGTGTCCTCGCTGATGTTTTTTTTCAGCTGTAACCATGGAGACCCTGTGTAATGCCAACAGCAGATTTGCACTTGATCTACTCAGAAGGTTTAATGAGACCAACCCAACAAGCAATGTTTTCTTCTCTCCTCTCAGCGTCTCTGCTGCTCTGGCCATGGTCCTTTTAGGGTCCAAAGGTAATACAGAGGCACAGGTGCTGAAGGTTAGTAAGAAATAAATAATTCTCTTTTTCTTTATATTGTATTTCCATTAAAGATTGTTATGGTTTAGCAGAAAAGAAGATGAAAGGTTTGTGTTGTTTTTGTGTGCTCAGGACAGGGTTTCTGTCATGCTCACTGAATCTTCCTCAGGCCCTTTTCTGCAGTTGCCTTCTTCCTGCCCTGCCCCAGAGCCTGCTTTCCATGTTTTCTGTGACCATTGTTTATCATTTAATTTCACTTGTTAAGTTAATTCTTGAAGTAGGAAACTAATTTCAGTAATTAATCAGTCTCCATTTAAATTGATTGGAGTTTCCAGCAGCTTAGTTTTCATGAGGCATTTTGACCCAAAACTCTTACCTTGTAGTACAGGGTCACCAACAGTATGCTTATTGCTAATAATACAAATGTGTGTTTTGTAAGAAGCACAATAGCAATACATGGTTTTATATGTAAAGTGTTACAAGTATGATGAAACACTGTGATGCTAGTAGTGTCTCAGTAAACAGTTAAGCACTCCAGTATCTTGGAGGAGCTGAGCCCACATGCTTATTCTCACTACAGCCTTAGATTAGGTAGGATAGTTTAAAAAACATGATTACAAATTGCAAAAATGGTGTACATAGGAGTGCACCAGCTTCCCATGGGCCCTCCTGCATGGAAAGGACTTAGTCACTATTATTTTCCCCTTTGATTAGGCTAACGCCTGCTAGCACAAAGAAGGGTGTATGAGGCTTCTCATTGCAGTCACCATCATGTGTTTGCCTATGAATAATTTCACCTTTGTATTCTGGACTTGAGAAACTGTTTAGTACTGTTGAGTTGATGCCTACTGAATAAGACAATAAAATTATGTTCTTGCTACTTGTACAAACAGACTTTGAATATATATTTCATATTTGAATATGTATTTCAATCAAACTGACAGCCCCACCTAAGATAAACTTACTGACAGCAGAAGTCATGCAAAAGGATCTTGGGGGAAAAATGTATTTCAACATGGTTACCTTTAGTAATGCATGTTCCTGTACCATAAAGCATTACTTATGAGAACATAGCTAATTAAGGAGGTAGCAATTGGTAACTGTCAAGGCCTGTTCTCAAGCGTATAGGTTTTTGTTTCCATGATCATAATCCTATTTTGACTCCATGATGTTTTTGCTTAGTTATTCATGTGTACAACACAGCTTGCACAAGGGTGGACAGCAAGGCAGTCCCAGTGAGATGAAAGAAGGGTTTTCCTTTGAGTCCAGTGGCTGTATCACAGCAGTTGTCCCTACTGGGAAATAGGTGGTGTAAGTTTGAATGTGAACATCCCTGCTTTGGGGTAGCTTTCCCTGTCAGTGAGGTCTGCCAGCTTCTGCTGTCATTATCTGTGAGCTCTGGCCAGCCAGGTTGCCCCTGGGAAAGGAGGTGCTGGTGAAAAGAAACTGCAGTAATGAATTTGATTTTTAAGATGATACAGTTTCATAAATACATATCAGTTATAGCTTCATAAAACCATAAAAGATAATTGGTTTAAGTTTTCTTGAGACCTCACCTGTGCTGGTTTTGACTCTATGTTCTGTAAAGCAAAACCTCAGGTTCCGCTGGGCCAAAGGGGGAAGCAAGAGGACCAAAGTGCCTCTATTGGCATATCTCTCTTCAGTTCCACACTTGAGAATGAGCTGTTGTGCCCCATGGTACATGGAGGGGAGGCATGCAGATATTACGTGGATGGGACTGGGTGTTATGATCAACAGCTTCAGCTGTCACTGTGTATAAACCAGGAGCTTAATGCAAGTGGCTGATGGGAAAGTAGCACCAAGAAACTGTTTGATTAATTTTTTCAAGGTTTACAGAAGTCTCTAAGCAGCTTTCAGCCTACGCGTCTTCTGGAGCAGATACAAATATACTGTATTGTTCTTTTAAGGCAGTATTAGCAGCAGCTAATTCACTTCTTTTATTTCAGACACTTCATTTTGACAAAGTTGAAGATACTCACTCAAGATTTCAGACTCTGACTATGGATATAAACAGAAGGAATGCTCCCTATCTCCTACGCCTTGCCAGTCAGCTTTTTGGAGAGAAGTCCTACAGCTTTTTGCCGGTACGTTAGTGCAGATTGTGATCGCATGGTGGAACCTGGTGGGAAAATATAGCTATTTGAGTGTTTATGCAGTAGAAATATTTCTAGGCATGTTTCTAAATGTTACTTGGCCGTCGACAAGTGTGTTACATATAGGCATATGCATTTCCATGTCTGTAGGCATCTGTGCATCTCGCCCGAAGGATGTTACACAGCAAACCCTTTTTATTGTTTGTTTTGTTCAGCTGCTCTTGGGCTCAAGGGAAATACCACTTGTCTAGGTTCTTAGTTTACAGTAACTATCACAACATCCTACTCTTGCAACCAGCATTTTAGGATGCAACTGGCTCTTGTGTCTGTTGCAATCAACTTTTTAGGATGCAACTAGCCCTGTGTCTGTTGCAACCAGTTTTTTAGGATTTTCATTGGTCTAGTATAACATTACTTAAATGTTTTTAAAATACTGTGGTTATCAGAGAGGGGTTGCCCAACATGCCTCTTCACCAGTGAATTATATCTTTCTGTGCACCCAGGTTGCTATTTTTAACCCTCTTTAGCTCTTTCAGACTCTTGTTTTATCATAGCTGTGCTTGAGCCTGTTTCAGGAGAATGACAATTAAATGTTGCAGCACCTGCAGTAAGCACCCCATCAGCTGTATACATGGCAAATGTACTATGAGGCGTACACTGAGAGGGAAAAAAACCCAACCCAACCTCAGACCCACCCCAGGCAGTACACTGTTAGAGCCCCACCTCAACGCAGGTGATAAGCTGTTTGACATGCACCTTATTTACAGCATAAAGAGATGTTCCCTTATCTGAATGCAATGAAAGCTATTCTTATCATTCCAAAATCTAGGATTTCCTGACTAATACTCAGAAATTCTATGGAGCTGATTTGGCTACAGTTGATTTTCTTCAGGCTAGTGATGAAGCCAGGAAAGAAATTAACCAGTGGGTAGAAGAGAAAACTGAAGGTAAATGACTTTGGTTAATAAAGGAACCAGCAGTGTTTCATACTTTGGGAGCAGGAGTAGGCTTTATTCTCTGCAACCTTGAGAACAGTTTATTTTTGCCTTGGGATATTTACTTGATGTATTGACAGAACCAAATAATACCTAAACAAGACTTTTAAACAGTTCCATAAGTCCTGACACTTTTCATTGTTTATGTTGAGGCCACTGAGTGCAACAGAGATGCCTAAACATAGATTTATACCATTGAATTGTAGACTCTGTTTTAGACAGTCCTGGTGCATACTGTATATATTGTATATTTGTATTTCTAAATCTTGAATCCTAACTGTGGGTGTTATCTAGTTTTTGTATGATGAGTCCTATGTGACAGTTCAAGCTAAAAATACTACATATTCATCTAATTGCTATATAACAGAAGTGACAGTGTTTACTATTAAAAGTATGGTGAAAAGGTAAAGAGACAGGTACTGAAACACACTTTATTACAGGAATGAACTGGAGTTTTATGTTTGTAGTATTTTCAAGGTATCAGTTTCTTCATGTATGTTTTACATGGCTTCATGTATGTTTTATATGCCATCACCTTGTCACAAGATTTTGTTTTGACTCTCTTTTACTGCCCCCTCTGAAGGTAAAATCCATAATCTGCTGTCTGAAGGCTCTGTTGGTAACTTGACCAGGCTCGTACTGGTGAATGCTATTTATTTCAAAGGGAACTGGGCAGAGAAATTTAATGAAGCTGACACCACTGACATGCCATTTCGGTTAAATAAGGTAATACAGATACATCTTAGAATCATAGAATAGTCAGGGTTGGAAAGGACCCTAAGATCATCTAGTTCCAACCCCCCTGCCATGGGCAGGGGCACCTCCCACTAAACCATGCCACCCAAGGCTATGTCCAACCTGGCCTTGAACACCGCCAGTTATGGAGCATTCACAACTTCTCTGGGCTTGGTAGTATATATCTAACAAAAAGGTGAAATCATTCAGATGCTAAAGTAAGCTTTGCTTACAGGTAAAATAATAAAAAAAATCATAGAATCATAGAATGGTTTTGGTTGGAAGGGACCTTAAAGATCATCCAGTTCCAGCTCCTTGCCATGGGCAGGGACACCTTCCATTAGCCCAGAGTGCCCAAAGCCCCATCAAACCTGCCTTTGAACACTGCCAGGGAATGTAAATAGAAAGTCTATAATGAATGTTTTCAGTTTACCACAAAGAGGGGTTTTATGGATTTTAGTATTTTTCTGGAAGCTATTTGTTACCTCACTTACCAGAATAGTATTTGAGACAATTCTTGCATATAGATTAGAAGGACCTGTCTGTGACTAACAGTTTCAGCTGCTGTGATCTGTGTCTCTGATGTTAGGTAAGCAGTATTAAAATGATAGCTCATTTTGGTTAAGCCCCATTTTCCTGTTCTATATTCTGCTTATGTTAACAGCTTTACAAGATACTATATACAGTCATCTGCTTTATGCTGAACAAAGTTGATATTTGTTGACTTTTAATGTCTTTTTTGGGGCCAGAGTAATTTAAATGTACAGCAACTCAAAGAAGTAGTTTCTTTGAGGGCTGTGCTACAGAAGCCAAAGGAGAACCAAATTTAATAAAAACTCGTGTCTGGAGAAGAAATTGTTGTTAAATAGGCAGTCAGGAGTCCAACAAAGACAATTTTATAGTCAACTGATAAAATGCAGGAAAAGTTTTGCAAGAATACAGTTTTTAACTTGCTTGTTTCCTATTCTTAACTGTTACTTTTGATAACTTTTGTCTATCCAGAATGAAAGAAAGACAGTGAAAATGATGTATCAGAAAAATAAATTTAATTTTGGGTACATCCCTGAAGAGAAGATCCGTGTTTTAGAGCTACTTTATGATGAAGAAGAACTTAGTATGATCATCCTGTTACCTGATGACATTGAAGATAACTCTACTGGTCTGCAGAAGGTGAGCCATCTAAGCTAATACAGTTATTTAACAGATAATTTCAGCCATTCAAAACTAAAATGAACCCATGTTCTCAGAGCCCCATATCTATGAAGCGTGTCTTTAGACAATGTTCTGCTAGCGCTGCAATAAAGAATATGTGCATGTGCTGCATCAGGAAGAGAAGTTGTGTTCTGGTTTTGTAGTTTCTCTTTGTGTTCTTTGGCTTGCTGAACTGAACCATGAGGGAGACTGCAAAACCATAGTTAACTATGAGAATTAACTTGCCTTGTGTATTTTTTACTTTTAATGACAGAACTTTTCTTTCATTAACTTTGAAAGTCCTTATTTTCTTAGCCTTGATGTAATGAGACTGTTTTCCTTTAAATGACCAGGAACTCATCAGCTGCTTTGAGCTCTCTGATGATTAGTTTAGATACTTGTTGTTAATTGTGTAATTCCATTTAGTTAGATTAAACAGTAAGAATGACTGGGTTTAGTTGCTGTCAGTGCATGTTTTTCCTTTCTGTACATTGCAGCAAGAAGAAAGTGTCTGCATTACTTTGTAAAGTAAAAACCGCACTGCCTCCATTTAATTTTAATAGCATTTGTAGGATCTATATGGAGCCATCAAAGATATGGGTATGGTCATTTTTGTATAGTTGCTTTATACTTATTTAGTGCTCTATAAAGCCTTGTAAATGTTACTGAAAATGAAGTGTTTCCACACAGGTGATATGTAATGATCTCTGTCTTTTTAATTCTAGCTGGAAAAGCAGCTTACCTTAGAGAAGCTCCAGGAATGGACATGTCCAGAGCATCTGTATTCCACTGATGTTTGTGTGCATTTGCCAAAGTTTAGGCTAGAAGAAAGCTATGACCTTAAATCAGATTTAGCTGCTATGGGCTTGGTGGATGTATTTGACAGTGGTAAGGCTGACTTGTCGGGAATGTCAGGGGCACGTGACCTCTTTCTCTCTAAAATTGTCCACAAAGCTTTTGTAGAAGTGAATGAGGAAGGGACGGAAGCTGCAGCTGCTACTGCTGGCATTGCTATGCTCTGCATGGCTATTGAGGAGGATTTCAATGCAGACCATCCTTTCCTTTTCTTTATTCGCCACAACCCCACACAAAGCATACTTTTCTTTGGCAGATACACTTCTCCATAGAAGAGAACTTGGCATTTGCAGACCAGTTCCTGCTGTAGTCAGTGAAAGCTTACTTCCTGAATGAGCTGGATTTTGATGTGGAAAGTTAATGCTCCTGTCTTGAGTTCCTAGTAACTTCGACTAAGATTCTGCCTTTCCCATAAAACCAGTCCCAAACTGAGGAGTAATTTATTTTCTTAAAGACATCATCTTTATAATGAGGAAAATCTCAACTGTAGGCAGAAGTCTTTTGAAGGACTAGAAATACTCTTGGAAGAAACTTGTATCTTTTAAAGCACAGAATTACCCTCTATGCATGCTTCCATGGGTTTATCTGTGTTGACAGCCCCCTGTTGTAATAACAATAATTCAGTCATTCCTTATGCACATATATTAGGACGTTTATGTAAAGCTACTTCTCCCCTAAAGTCTTGCTTTTCAAAAGCACTTTAATAAATACTTCTAGGCACCAAAAGGCATGTTCCTGAACAGCTGAGTTTACCGAGTTCTGTCATGAAATAGAAGGTCAGATAACATTTGTTTAGAGAGGTCTATTAATAGAGAAAGGATTAAGCTATTTAAACAAAAGTAACCCTTTCTAGTCATTACCTAGAAAATTTGCAATACAGCTTTTGAATGAGGCGGAGAAATTAATAATAACTTTAGGTGACATTTTTAAAGAGGACCTTAAAAATTTATAGTTTGGTGCCATTTTAGTTATTGAAAATGTGAAAATGTCTCAGGGCTTAGAGGTTTTAGGTGCTTAAAGCTGATGGGTGTCTTTCTTTTGTGCAAGTTCAGAAGCTTTCAATATGACATTTATTTCTGGCCGGGATCTATGTGATCCTCAAAAAATACTTTAGCTCCCCAGAGGATGACTGTATATAATCTGCAGTAAAGGTCTAATGTGTCTCTGTATGTACAAGGATTCAGCATTTACTGCACTGACTTCCACTATCTCTCTACATACAAACCTTTTGTACTTTTCAACAGCCTTGTTCTGTGTTTATTTCTGGAGGGTATTTGCTTATATAATGTAGATCTTGGGTACTGTAATGTTTACTTGTAAGCCATAGGTCTAAATGGGGCACAATAATTTCTGTAATTGCAAACTGTATATTAATTTTGTCTTTAAGGAACAAATAAAAGTCTTTTTACACTTGTGTTCAAAATGGAAACTTCTGCATACCATTTAGCATTTCAGGGTACAAAAGTAACTGTCCCCTGAAGGCTAAAGAAAACCACTGGTGCAGCAGGTAAGATCAGATGTAGAAGGCCTTGGGCTGTTGAGGGTAGGTGAAAGTGCTGAACAACAAATTACTTGGTGGAAGAGATGATTGTGTGAGCCATCAGCTTCCTCTGAAGTAAGTGTCCTGGGTTCAGCAGTAGCAGTCATTTTTCTCCTTCTTAGTAGCTGGTGCAGTGCTGTGTGTTTGACTTTCAGC
>JAOEHY010049282.1:0-10831 GCA_025447955.1 Psilopsiagon aurifrons
TTAAACAGGGGAAGTTTAGATTGGATATGAGGGAGAAATTCTTTACTGTGAGGGTGGTGAGGCACTGGAATGGGTTGCCCAGGGAACCTGTGAATGCTCCATTGCTGGCGGTGTTCAAGGCCAGGCTGGACAGAGCCTTGGGCAGCACGGGTTAGTGTGAGGTGTCCCTGCCCACGGCAGGGGGGTTGGCACTAGATGATCTTAAGGTCCTTTCCAACCCTGACTATTCTATGACTCTATGATCCCAACATCTCCCTCTTATAATAATTCATTTAATTTCCTCATCTGGAAAATCAAAAGAAAAACTGGATAATCTTTGTTGGACCAGCAGGTGCTGTTTGACAAATGACAACTTGCTCAGAAAGAATCCTCATAGAGATGCTCATTCAAAGAACTTCAAGGAAAAAAGAAAGACAAAATGAGCTTCAATAGATTTAGAAGAGGACATTTGTCCATAGCCCAAGGTAAGAATCTTAGTCCAAATTAGAATAACTGAATTGACACCACAAGTACCATGTAAGTGCTCTAGTGCATAAAATTCTGGCAGTAAACCAAAGTAATTCAAAATGGGGACAGTACCAGTAAGTACTTGTCCAGTGGTGAGAAGATCCAGCATAGTTTTACTAACTAAACTTAATCCTTTTTATATAAAAATAATCCTTATGAGATCTTTAAGAAGTCCAAACACATTTTTTCATCTGTACAAGACTCTTTTCTTCAGCCCTGAAGGGCTTTCTGTCTTTCAATATGGCAAGGCTTTGGACAAACACATAGACAGGTAAAGACAAAGACCCAGTCCACGAAACTGCATTATGAGACGAACCGTGATGACATTGGAGTAGTAACCTGCATAAGACACCTAAGAGCTTGCAAACACATGTGCAGATACCCAGTCAAGGATGCCACCGTACAGTCACCACCATGGCAGAGCTAAGAGGAGATCATTTAAGCACATCTCATCTTGCACCTGTCTTTTATGAACTGGAGCTGAATTCATGATGTGCTACCCAGCATATGATAACAATGAAGTCTCTTCCCTGCCTGCTCCTAGATGATCCAAGTCAAGTTTGCAGATGCAAAGTTGGTTGCAGGAGGAGATTTTTAAGATGAGGAAGAATGGACTATCTCTTCCCCATGCCCAACTCCCCAACTACTGCAAAGCTCCAATAACTGCTTTAACTTATGCAGAGGGTCAGGGGAACACAAGGTAACCTCATGAACTGAAAATGTCATCATCAATGAGTCCTCACATCTGTGTGGAATGGATTCATCCTCAAACAAAGGTATGTGGGGGCAGAAAGGCAAAAGAGAGCTTGCCAATGAGAATAAACCCTGTGAAAAGTAAGTAACTTTTTTTCTTCCTTTCCTGATTAATATTATTATATTAATACCTTTAACCCCCAAAAAACAACCAAAACCCAACCAAAAAACCAAACCAAACCAACCAATCCCCAAACAAAGAAAAAACACCCACATTTTTCAAGAAAGCTAAATGAAACTATTTGGAATTTCTTATTTATTGATAACGAATAAGCTTGATAGTTGCTGATATAAAGCAGCAGGCCAGAACTGACATTAACCAGCACAGTCTGTGATGTCAATGCTATAAATCATACATGGGAGTTTCATGTTATGCAACATCCCACAAACTGGAGCACTAGCCATTTTTTAAAGTAATAAAGTTAAAGGGTAAGTAGGTTACTTATCGCGTTGCAGCACTCAGACTTCAGCTAGTACAACACTTAAAAAGGTACAGATGGACATTGGAGTCCCTAAATCAATTTGTAATTTCTGAACTGAAATTATGGACCAAAGCCTAAAATGTCATATAGTCCTGAAGGAGAATTTGAAAAATAAAACAGAAGAGGTATTATTACATAATTATATCTGGGAGGAAGAAATGCCATAAAATGTCGCAACAGGATCCCAAAGCTAAAACTGTAGCATGAAGTTTGCCTATTTTAGATCTAGGAAGGTTAATCATATTTTTAGACGAGCCACTAATACTTAATGGACTACAGCGTGGTTAAAAATGTTACGCTTCACCAGATTCAAAGTTGTTTTAGTTGCTTGTACTGATAGGAGAAATTCAGAGTTAAATTTAATCCACTGAAAAATCTAAACACCATCCCCCCCTACCGAAACAAATCACCTTTTCCTCTCATGCAGGGTTTCATATATTTATCAATTCCCTCCATTTCAAAAGTAAGAGGTCACTTTAAGTTCCCAGGCTGCTAAGTGGCAGGAACAATTAAAAATTAACCACATTCACTTTCCTGTACAGAAGGGGCAGTAAAAGAGGAAGGTGAGCTAGAAAGTTCCCTTTCAACTGAGGGAAAACACGAGCCAAAGTAAATCAGCTTTGATTTTTTTCTCCTCAGTATCTTCTTTACTGAGAGAGGATGAGAAGAAGGAAGAATTTAGCTACTGGGGTGTTTGGCAAAAGATGCTCCAATCTGATGGCATGAGCAAGAGTTAGAAACAACTTCATATTGGTCATTTCTGATTTCAGTGTCACAAAAAAATTAAAGTTTGTGATAAATACAAAACCATCACATAGCAAATGTTCAGTGTCTCCCTGACTGATTTTACTATATGCATGGAAGCCAGGATTCCTATGCCTTCATCATATACAGGCACCTGTATGTGAAGAAAGTGTATGCGTAATATTAGCAAATAGAACTGATGCATCTGTGTCATGTCAGGGCCTGTCCTTGAGAAAAGGTCAAATGCGGATCTGGCAGAGGAGTAGAAGGCACGTAGAGGAGCTGCATGCTACAAGGATGCCACGTGAGACTGTTTTTTATAAGCCAACAAAGCATCTTTCCTGTAGACAACCCTTGCACAGCAGAGGTTCACCATAATTACTAAATTAATATTTATGCATTAATGATGGACTATAAAAATCAAATAAAAAGGAAATTTCCCCCTGAAAGCAAAAATCTTGCCAAATGCCCCACAAGCTTCCTGCATTGACTTTCTTGTTTAGGTTGGGTTTTTTTCTGACTGAAGTTCCTGTGTGACCTCATGAAATCCTATCCTTTTCCAGGCTGACAGAATGATGATTATAGAGCTATTCTTAGCCTTATGACATACCTAATTACTGGTTTAGCTAATATTGTTTATCAAATCATACAGATCCATTCCTCTAGTGCTATTGTGTTGTAAACCTGTTGCTACAATTTTTGAAACATCTTGCAAATATTTGCTTTCCTTTTACTTTCAGCTGTCCAATATGCTGTTAATAATTTATAACTAGGGAATATCTAAAGAAATAGCCTCTAAAAAAAAAGCATTAAATGGTTGGAGTTGCAAAGGACCTTAAGATCATCTAGTTCCAACCTCCTACCATGGGCAGGGGTGCCTCACACTAAACCATGTCACAAAAGACTCCCTCCAACCTGGCCTTGAACACTGCCAGGGATGGAGCATTTACCACTTCTTTAGGCAATCTTTTCCACTGCCTCACCACCCTCACAGTAAGGAACTTCTTCATTATATTCAACCTGAATTGCGGTGATGTTGAGGTTTTAATTTTGGGACCTACCAAATGCAATATTCATTTTTGTGTTAGGAAAAAAGTATGACCATTCTTTTGAGAAGTGTTCATAGGACCAGGTACTTATTTTACCAGGTTGTGTTCTTGAAAGATACACTGAGCTGTCTGGAAGAGAGTTTGCAGAGATCTACTTCACAATTAAGAACATCCCACAAATGCTGGCTGCATAGCCTGCAATGCTCACATACTTCTTGGAAGTTTGGTGGAATTACGGTGAAGCTCATTACTTCCCTTCTCAGAATCCTGTATTGTTGCTATTTCATTACCTCAAACAATCTATCATTTGCAGCATCCCCTCTCAAAATACGCTTTTTAAGCTACAGGCTTTTCCTTATCAAGTCCTTATCATAGATAGTGCCTTTGATACCCACGTTATTTTCTGAAATACAGTAGTATGGGCCCTACTTTAAATTCTCTGCACTACGTCCAAATGTAAAAGCTCTTGGGATTTTTTAGTGACTGCAACTGATAAAAGTGAGATTTATTTCAGTAACTGCTTGCTCCCTTTAGGAGTAGCAGTTTTACATTTTCTTCCTCTGTTAGCACCTCTGTACTGGGTTTTCTCAGAAAGAGACTTCTTCCTACCTGCTCTGGAAGTTCCAGCCAGGGATTGCAAGCAGGAAATTGGCATTCAGTTCTCTTTCCAATCCTCTGTGCTGCATGTACATACACACACTCTTTTATCCTTTCCTTATCTCTCTCTCAGCTTTGGCTCATAATCCCCACTTCAGGCCACTTCCCCAAGTCTCTCAGGAAAACACGCTATTGCAAATCTCACTTCATTCCTGCCTTTTACTTCTGTAGTAAAAGGATGCTCCTTGACAAGCTTTTACATCTTGCCGGTACAGAGCCAAATGTTCCTTGTTTCCACCTTGTTCTCTAACGAAAACTTGTGCTTCCTGTTTGATGTAGTAATGGGAATTTTTGCTGTAAGACCCTTAAGCTTTATTAATTTACTTAAATAGTAAAGTCACTATTCTCTAAGACTTAATAAACTTGAGTATTTAAGATAATTTCTCATGAGTTTTCTAGCTGATCTTCTCCCTCTGTGCAACTTGCCTACACCTACCACAGTTTAAACCCCAACACATACAACTGGAAAGTGTCTAGTGAATTCTTGCAGCAACACACATACTTCGAGTATAATGAAATCACAAAAGACCTAGTCTATAGATGCTTGTCATACTACAGGAAAGTGGAGATAATGTTACACTACTTTCTGAGATACTGCAACCACCTACAACTGTTTCTACCATTACACAGGCCATTAAAATGATGCAATCATCTCCTATAGTCATACTCCATTGGCTCTACCTGTGAAATTATTTCTTTTGCTTGCAGCCTTATCAGCCCCAAATCAGAATACAGGAGAAGCATTCTGCAGAACATAGAGAAAAATTTTTATCATCAAACACTGCCCTTCAATGTTAAAGCCTAAAGTGGGATAAAATTAGGTTGCACTTTTACCTCTGTCAGATGGTCCAGATTGCCAGCAGTATTTGTGGCTGCCAGACAATGTTCTGAAGAAATTTGTGAAACCAAGGTCCTCACATTCCAGGTATCATTCATGCAATTATCCCCTTAGGTTGGGGATAATTCTAACAACTAACAAAATCCAATTGATTGTTTCACATGTCATGGTATCCTTAGACACTCAAGCCCTGTAAATTCAAACCTGCAAAACTGAACAACTTGAAATCAGATTAACATCACAGCTGGCAATCTCGCACAGCTCACAGAAAGCTTTTTAAAAGCACACTAGAATTTAAGGTTAGGAGAAAAAAAACGTCTATTTGAAGCCGATGATTAAACACATGCATTAAGACACACACATAGGCACATTAAAAACCTTAAGTTATTTATGAATCTCCATACATAGCTTCTAGATGGTCAACTCTCAGATCCATAAAACAACGATACTCTCCACAAAATTCAGGATGTATGCTCACAGGGAAATCTCCATTCTTCATATAAAACATTTTTATCCCACTATGTATGTAAGGAAATATAACTGTGCTCTCTAGACACAAGATGAAGTGAAACGAAGCTGTGCCACTGGCTGTGATCCATGTTTCCCAAGAGATAAACAGCACTTTGGTATGTATAAAACCAGGCTGCTTAAGACTTCAGGTTAAGGCTTTTATACATCTATTAGGGTGTAAAGGTATAAACAACTGTTCACAGAATTTATACTATATAAACTGATAATGCAAAGGGATATTTTTCACTGATAAGCAACTCAATTTTACATACCTTTTTGTGTTACTTGGTTTTATTGTAAACTTTATAGGAAACATAGAACAGACCCTGTACAGAATCAATTGCTCTGAAAAGCTTTTATAAGATAGTGCACTAAATTGTTTTTGCGCTGCAGTAGCATAACAATAAGACTGTAAACTCAAGGATACAGAAATACCATATCTACAATACATATAACCAAGATATATGAGAAGTTCAATTATTCACAAAAAAAAAATATCAGATAAAACAAAACTGGTTTTGTCTTGAGTATAACAACCAATCCAGTGTGTATCATATGAAGTTATGCTTATTGGCAGTATTTCCAATAGGTAGGAGAGTACAGAAGACAAATTTTGGAATATAGCAGACTTCCCAGTTGCTATTGAGTGTTCCACATTTTATTAAAAATAAATATTTTCAGCTATTATGTCTATGAAGAAAAACTGCTTACTCAGAGACTCATAAAACAGTGCCATGTATGTCAGTGAGTACTAGAGTGAAACCACAATGCCATGATTTTAAAAGCTGAGTTCCTAACCATCTACTTGCAAAAAAAAGCACGTAACAAAAGAACATCAACATTATGCAAACTGACCCTGAATGGAGCAGAGGCATAGCAATGGTAGTTAAGAACGTATGTTTCAAGACTCCTGGCTTTTAAAAACAAGGGAGAGGTGCAGTTTCGGATGACATGTTTTTGTGAATCAGTATTTACTTTTCTAAGCTGTGTGAGACATCAATCTAAAGCATTTGACAAAGGAAAACGCAGCATCAGTACTCTTCATTTCAGTTAAAATCTTTTTTGTTAAAGCATACATCTGTGCAGACTCCACCTGAATAAAGCAGTCCTCCGTATGATCTGAAGGGAGGATCTCACCCTACTGAGGGGCTTTAAGAAATGCAGTGATGAGTCAAAATTTTCCACTATCAATTTCTATTTTCCTGTTGTTTATTCACAGTATGTGTGTGGAACACAGTCCCAATTGTGTCACAGTCTGTATAAATGAAACAGAGGCAGTTGTCTCTATACTGAAGTCTTGTAGAACAGATATAGAAGAAAGGAAAAAAAAAAACCCAGCAGAGTAAACAGCAGCAGAGATGACTGCTGACCTCCTCCAGCTTAACCATTTAGGTGTGTGACAGGAAAAAAAATGGAGCTGCCACAAAGCCTTCCAAGAAGCAGTTAGTTATATAGCCACATTTCTATTCTGAACTGATCATCTGTGTCTTATCCCCCACACCGGACAGCACGTTTTCCAGGACAGCACATATTCAGCACACTGGCAGCAAAACAGCTAACAGACCTTCCCAAAATAAACACAGCTTTGTCAGAAGCTTCCCTTTGGAAGCCACTCACACTGGACATTAGTATGAGCAGTTGTTTCCTTACAGTATCTCTGAAAGGCAGGTTCCCAAAAATCTAGCTTAGCTCCTTTGTATCCCAAGGGATTCAATAAACTGCAGTTTTCTTTTCTATAGTTGCCACAGGAATTTATCAACTCATCCCATCCACTTGTGTGACAGGCAGGCACAAAGAACTGGAGTCTGCTTTCTGGCCTGCCCTGATTAATGGATGAATCTGCTGGTTTATTCATCTGTATCTTGTATCTAATCCTTACACACCTCATGGGAATTGAAACAGACCTGTTCAACCACACTTTGTGGAAAAGTCCTATGACTGAAGGTAGTAATGAGTCATGACATTTACAAAAGGAAGAACAGCCATGAAATAGCATGGGTTAAACTTAGCCAGCCAGTCGCATGATATAAATATACAGCTTATTAGGACTGCTTTGAAGAACTGTCCAAGTAGAAGTGACAGTAACAAGAGGGTGTAAGGGAAAAACAATTTAAATTGTCAAGGATGCAAAAAGGTCTATGAGTAGAACAAAGACTCCTGTATTAAAAAAGGTTAAATACAGACCACCATGTTGTCTAGAGATTATTATTAGCATAGTGCATCCTGGGAGAAAGTATACCTAGCTGGAGTTGTAAAAGCAGCAGTAGATAAAGCAGAGTGCTCACAACTTAGCAACAGCTTTGAAAGTATTGTCAATAAAGCTACAGTTTGAAATAGGGCCAAGTGATAGTACGTGATAATACTGCACAATTGAAGCAGCACTTCAGTATCTAATCTTGGGATTAGAGCAGATCTGGAGGTTCACACTATTGAAACCATGTCAAGGCTGAATTTATAGCTCTCCTTGGCAGATATAAATAACAGCTACAGATTATTGGAGACAAACTTTGATATACTTCAGCAAAAAAAATGCCTATCTTAAAAACATGGAAACCTTCTTTTTCATAAAAAAAGGAATAAAAAAAAAAAGAAAAAGAAAATTCTCAGCTGCAGTAGATGCTGAGGCATCTGTTTTCCACTATCACTGTGTTTAGATATGGATATTATGCTCTTTGATATTAAGGCTCTTTGATAAGTTCAACTGAGCAAAATACCTGGCTACAAACTAGCCTTTTACCACACACAAGGACTTCACATGCATGACACAATCATCACATTCTCCCCTGTGGACATACAGACATTGCAGCAGTTGAAGTGAAATATTTAGTATAGACAAGCAAATTCTGAAGTCACACAACTCCATGGCTGTAAGAGTATTTATTTATTTTTAGTTTGTTTAAAAAATTTTGCTGTGCACACACACACGTACAAAAACTTATAAAAACATTGAAAAGAGGAAGGACACAAAAAGCAGATTTGTTTGGAAGCCATGAAAGAGAAACAGAAAAGTAAAGGAGTAAAAAAGGGACAAAAATGGGAAGATGCCATATTGGAAGGTGATCTTCTAAATACTGTTTTCAAGCTGTGCTTAAAAGCTGTCTAGGATACAGCCAAAAAAGATTATGCCTGTTGTACCAACCCTTCCCTGTCATATTTGCTTAATATCATGTATGTGTAGTTACTATTTTTTTTTGGCAGCTACGTGAACCATACATTTGGCAGAAATTGCTTATAGATCTTTGTTTCTTTTATTTCTAAATTTGCATGCAAATTTCAAAGTGAAAATTATTGCCATAAAACTTGGATCCTTTTTTTAGCCTGACTGACAGATGCTTCTGCTTGAGCAAGAACAAAACTCAACTCTATTAAACCAGTAATCCTGCCATATGACACTGTCACACAGCACAGATGTCCTTTCATAGGATTTCTGTCAAGGTGGGGGCTTGCCCTTCCACACTGACAGGTAGGGCTGGGGGTGATCAGCAAAGAGATCAGAGATTACTTAAAATGCCCTTCATAAAATTTAAACTAATCTTTATGCAATCCACTGTGGAGCAAAATTAATTATTATCCTGAGGTAATCGCTTCCATTTATACACACCTAAATGCTATCAAAATTTGTGAATGTGAGAGCTTTCTAACACAGAGCATCTGCCAGTAACTGTCTAATGTGCCAAGAGATGGGACTTCAAAGCAGTAATTTAAAATTTGTTTAAAACTTTTCCACACTTTCACCAATCCCTGTCTTGTTGGAGCCAGAGTAGCTACAATTCCTTACTTAAGATGGAAAGATATGCAAAAGAGCCACAAAATACTTTAGTATTTTTAAATCATTCCTAATAAAATTTCCCTATGCTAAGTTTACAAAATACATGGTGTTGTACTCTAAAGAAAAGGTTTTACCGGCTTGCGCATGCCTTATATAATTCATATGCAGTTTCATCACCCACAAGTATTATGCTGTCATCAAAAATCCATTCTGAATAGAGCATTCATGGTGGCTTGCCTATGGACAATACAAATTTGACATGATAGTCCAGAGGCCATAATAATCCAGGCACCAGATATGTAGGCAAACAGCATTGCAGAAGGAAATGCCTCAGATATGCTGTCTTGACGCTTTTAAACCAATCCTGAATATAGAAGGGTAGTTTGTATTTTTTTTTACCAGTCCAGTATGTATCCTTTCTCAACGTTCCCTTGCACAATTTTTCTCTTCTTTAAAGTTCTCCTTAAATAAAGAACAGCACATTTCCTTATTTTAAACAAGAAAATCTCTATGCTAATCAGGAAAAAATCAGACTTTAACTTCTTTGTCCTTTGGTATAAGGGAAGAAAGCTTCCAAAAAGACACATTTCTTTCATTTGCAAGAAATTAAATCCAGGTTTAAAGCTTTTCTCCAGCCCACTACTGTTTGCTTTCTTTGGAGGGAAGTTACAGCAGTGCCAGGTCCTCAGAACCTTGACATGTGTTGGCAATTTCGCAAACTGAATTTAGAGTCCCTCAGATTCAATATTGGGATATTTATTAAAAGCAAGTTTTTCCTAAAGCTCTTTATGAAAGTTTACATTAAGCCACTGGCATTCTTTTCGAGGGTAAGTTTTCTGTTCATCTCTGATGATGTTTAGAGCAATGCCAATCCACTTCCTGGGGCATCCCACTGAGATACAAGTCACATTTTAACAGCTAGTAGTTTTAGTCATGATTTCCAACAGGGACAAGTAATTTGCTTCCTGGAATCTCCTGCACAGCTTTTTATTTAGACAAATTGCTGTTGGCTGGAGAGAAAAAGTAAAAATAACATGGGAGAAAAACAGAATTATCTGTAAAAAGTATTACTGTGCATGATGTGTATTCCCATAACTTTAAGCAAGACTGTGCAAAGTATAAACTATAATAGATTTTTTTTCCCCTCTTTTTATACTTTGTAAAAGGTATCTTGTACAGGTATATAACACAACTTAATATATGGAAGTGACCTTATTAAGGCTCTTGTAACGGTAATTTGTGATCAAATTCCCAGCTAGTATGAAACTATCTCTATTGAAATCAATATCGGAATATAAAAATCAACGGAGTTACACCATTTTCTACAACCTGGGGATTTACTCTATGGCATTCACTATTATTTTTTTTCAGTCTTTACATAAGGCTGTGTAGAGACCTCATCGCAGCCTTCCAGTATCTGAAGGGGGCCTATAGGGATGGTGGGAAGGGGCTCTTCATTAGGGACTGTAGTGATAGGACAAGGGGTAATGGGTTCAAACTTAAACAGGGGAAGTTTAGATTG
>JAOEHY010049284.1:0-16038 GCA_025447955.1 Psilopsiagon aurifrons
GGGGAGGGGGGGACGGGGAGGAGGGGAAGGGATGGGAGTGTTGGAGATGTGGTATGAAGGAATGAGTTCATGTCTTCCACAGTTCAACCTATAAAAGCTTAATCATCTTTCTGTTGATCAAGAAACAGGAGTCAGATGATCTGAGTTCTATTTCTGCAGTTATTTCAGATGTGCTGCTCTTATGTTCAGTCTCTTCATTTGCAGTAAACCTGGGTACTACTTTTCTCTCAGAGGAAACTTATTTTAAACCTTAAAATATCCAAGATAATTATTGTTTGTTTGTATTTTTTTTTTCCTTTACATACTTTGGATAGTTATTTACAGCTTGAATGATTATATTCAGAGGAAGTCCGAGGTGAGAACAGAAGTTTTTGCATTTAGGAAATTACTTTTTGAGAAGGTTAATACAGCAGAGAGTGTAAAAGTATTACTTAATTAAGAAAACATTTCAAGGAAGAAGCTTGAGCAAAAACCCAGAGAAGGATTTCTGAGGCTCCAGTCAGTTGTTAGTGCTTCTCCATGGACCACCTACTCTACCGTCTGGAACACTGTATTCATTTCTGTACACAGTGTAAACTGGGTCACCCAGCTTCCAAGGACAGTGTTCTAAAAGATTGATTTGTAGAGAAGAGTAAACATAAGACTGATCAAACTACTTTTATGAGAAAAATAAAGGAACTAAGAGCAATTTTTTTTTTTTTTTTTTTTTTTTTCTCAGTGTTACAGAAACATGACTTGGGATACTAAGAAAATAACTTTCTGGGATAATCTTTCCAAGGAATGAGAGGTCTTAGCCGCATGAGCAATTACAATAAAAGTCGAAGGCCATGTACATTGACAACATTCCCTCACTGGCAGAACAAAAGATGAAATGGTTACCTCTGTTTCACTCTTGACCACATGACTGTGGAAAACTAACTTATGTTCAGAATGCTGGCATTCTGGACAGCAGTCTGATATCTGCTATAGACAGGAGAAAAAGAGACAAATTGTATTATTCACTTTCTTCTTCCTGATTAGAAAGTTCAGCAGTAAAATGAGGAGTTTGATGCTGGAATGCTTGTGTTTGGGATTCTTTTCCTCCCAAATCAATTAAAAAAAAAAAAAAAAAAAAAAAAAAAAAGCTGTGGTTTAGAAAGGCAACAGCAGTAGAGAACTTCATTACTTAATGTAACACAATGAAGTGCTGCTTTTGGTTTTGCCAAAACTTTGATGGAAAAAAGCAAAACAACTGAAGCTGCCTGTTTAGACTTCCTCAGTATGAAAGCCTGCTGCAGAGCATCCAGCTAGTTACCAGCAACACCTAATTCAGTTTCTTAAAAGACGTGCAGTAAGGAAATGCCACTTTTAACCCATTGCAATTAAGTTCATGCAGATAAGAAGAGGGCTGGGAGGGAAAGGAGGATGATCCAGCAAAATTAAGCTGTTGCTTGTGATTGCTGGTTTGACAACAGGAAGAAGCAGAAGCAATTCCTCTCTGAAGTTGTCAAAACTGTTCCTAGTTCTTTCTCTGCTTTTGCAAGAGCAGCCATATAAGGCAGATAGAAGGGAGGGCTCCTGCTTTGCTCAGGGTGGGACTTGATAAGCTGGGGCAGAGTCGGGCAGCAGCTTCTCTCCCTCCACCTATCTAGGGAGTATGCTGCATGGAGCTGAGGGAGCAGCAAGGAGAAGGAGTAGAAGGACATGCCAACAAGAGAAAGTAGGTTCAGGGTTTTCTGTGTTTTGTGTCTGACTGTGTAGGATGCCCTGTTTTGATCAAGCAGGCTAGCAAACGTGTTTCAGGTGGCTTTGCTTGCAACTGCTGGGTAACTGGCCTTTGCTGCAAGCACTTGGCTAGATAGCCTCAGCACCCTAAAATGAATCATATGGAGGGAGTGTACTTGTCATAGGTGTTTCTTATGTTCTTGTTATAGTTAGACTTTGATGTAGGCCTGTGTGTTTTAACTTCAATTTTCGGTCCCTCCAGCTTTTCACTGTTCAGAGAAAGGATGAGGGAAAACAAGTATTTCTCTATTTGCTATAGCAGTAATGTAGAAATGCATGTTAGCCTTACCCATGACCAGTGTTCAGAAATGAGCACGCTGTAACTGACATTCTCTCTCTAAATTACATGATTCTTCTGAGAATAAAGTAACTCAAAATGTGGCTGTGAGTCTTTCCCCCTCCTCAGAAGAGCAGTAAGCTGCAACTCCTAAGCACGTGGGATTTATAACTGCAGTTAACTACATTACAATATGACATTACAGACATAATTTTAACATCGACATCAGCAGTGCTTTGAAGTTAAAATACATCTCATAGTACTCTTAATAGTCTTATATTGTCACAATTTTTTCATATTTCCATTTTAGCTAAGCATGTTAAATAAGGAATCTTTTCATGGTGGTATGAAAGAAATGAGGCAGTAGAAAACAGTTGCACTTCAGGAAGACAGCTGCTCTCAGTCTCACAAAATTATTAATATTGCTGCCAAGTATTTTTATTAACAGCAGTTGAAATCTGCCCCATGAAATACATATTGATCTGTAAGAGCCTTATTTTCTATTCTCTGTTCTCTAGGTACTTGCTTGAGAGTAGCAGAGTTAGCAGCAAACACTAAATGGCTTGAAGAAAATCAAGAATCAAGCCAGGAATCTTTCATCTTTTGCCTTTTAATGGGATTGACCTCTCAGTGAGAGTTATTATTAATGGCATTGTAATTTCTACAGTTGATTAGAATTGTTCCTGAATACCATGGACTGCAAGATCAGATCCCATAAGGTGACTGAAAGAATTTATTTAAAATCTTTTTGTAACATTGATGCTCTTGATAAGACCCCTCGAGGTGTAGGTATTAAGTTCAAAACTTCTGTCAGGTGTGTTTCAGGTAACAGCAAGTTTACAAATTCTAGGAAATTTTCACAGGTCCACTTCAAATCAGGACGCTTCAAGAACTGCTCAGCTTAAAATAAAGTCAAATGGGTCAACTCCCTAGTCCATGCTGCTGCTGTACTTGTATTGCACTGTTCAAATACTTTTAAGCTTCCTCGCTCACAAATGTAACTGTGGATCTTAATTTTCTTTCTTCCTCCAGAACTCAGCCTTTTTCCTTTCCCAGCCTCCTGTTGCTTCTGGCATCTAGTGTGTGCCATTGTCTAATATGTTTCTCTGATTTAATTTCAGAGGCTGTGAGTGACAGCAGGTGACAGGCTGACAGCTCACACTTGTGTCACAGAGAAGTTCCATGATAACAGCAGAAAGTCATCCTATCAGCTGCTGGAGAACACCCTCAGCAGTGAGGACATACAATACCTTCTTTGTGATTTTAAATATTGATCAGCGTTAGTAATACCTGTGTGTTGTTACAGCATGTCCTGTAATAGTGGAGAAACTGTTGGGCACCCCATATATAACCGCTGTGGACAGGTTCAAGGCTCCACTTCCCAGCTGAGTAGTCTGAATGGAAATAGGGAATCTGCAGTGTTGCTGGGAGTCAGAGGGAGCTTAAGCAATATGCAGTATTCTTCTGTGGCGCTGGATCCAGAAACCCCAGGGAATAATGGATCTGGGATTCCCCACAACCCTGAGGAAGGCACAAAAGCTGCAGCCTTGGCAGAAGGTGAAGTCCATAGGGCCTGTACAACAAAGTGTTTCTATAGCCGTTACTTCACTAAAACTAGTACGCAGGGAGAAGTCTACAACTTCCTGGAGAGGCCCAGTGGATGGAAGTGTTTTATCTATCATTTCACTGTGTAAGTACCTACATTTTCACATCATATTTGGTATAAGGAAAAATCAAACTGTGACCTTAATCAGCCAGAAATCATACTTGCTTACCATCACCAGTACTTGCTCTCCTGGGCTGAACACTTCTCACATGAGTAATCCTACTGAAAGCAATGGAAAAGCCAGTTTCTTGAAGGATCAGATGCTATATCTATTAACATTTCCAGAGGAGGGCTTTTTATTTGTCACATATTTGTGAAGTTTACACAGTGTATTTTATATTTCTGAGGGGAGGTTGTATATGCTCATGGCAGTTTTTATTGCTGCCTTAGCTGCTTTACATTGTTCTACCTTCAGACACTGCAGTTTTTATTATGAGATTTGGAGGGTTCAACTGTGATGGAATGCATCACATTTTTGTAAGTCAGTTTTGCTCATGCTGAAGTGCCAAAACAAGTGACCTGTTGGATAATCAAAACATTACTAATTTGAATTAATTTTCAGCCATGAACACATAATGAGTACAAATTTAGCAAAAAGTTTTCATTATACCATGTATGTAGTACACACAATGATGAAATTCAGGCTTCCGTTTCCCCTTGCAAAACAGTGGTTAATATATTAATACAGCTGTTGTAGTACCTGTCAAGCTTTGCAAGACCTCAGTTACTGTTTTGAATGCTGCTTAGTAGAATGATAATCTGTCATTTTAGCTGTAGAAAGGGTCCATTTGTGCTCTTGCTGAGGCAAGAGGAAGTTTTACTGGCTATAGTGTATGCAAACTGAGCCACAATCCTTGCTTTTATTATAAAATTAGCATATATCCTAAAGAAATACAGAGTGTTGAAATGACTCTGTTTGTCTTAGATGAACTTTTCTATGACCTGACTGCATTTTGGAAAAATCATTATCACTTACTGTAGTCAGGAGCTGCCCAGAGAAATATATGGTAATTATAAGAATGAATCATATTGCTTCTATTTGGCATGGAATAGATGGTTTATTAATATTTACTGCCTTTCACCACTTGAAATCATATATGGATTTTTTAAAAGGATTTTTTGATTCATGTAATTTTGCCAAGTAGAAGTATAGGGCCTCTTTCAAGTATGCTTATAGTATACAACAATTCTGAAGGCTTAAAGGAGTATAATTTTTTAAAGATTTAAATATGCGAATAGTAATGATTTAAACCTCTTTGAGGTTGGGACCTCTTGCTAAAATACAGTTTTTTCATCCTCTGCTTACATCTCATACCTTTAGTATGGATTTATATTCTGCAATGGGCATTAATATTAAGTAATTTATTTAAATAAAGAAATAATAATAATAAGAAAAGTCTACACACACACACCCCATACAAGAAAACTGGAGAAAATAGGTATTCTTTTTAACTGTTCAAGGATTCCTACCTTTAACAAAAGAATATGTAAACTGACCTCCTTTAAATGCTTTTTCTTTGAGATTACTTGAAACTTTTTAGACACCATTTTTGGCCAATATTTTTTCTTAAGAATATTCGTCCTACTAATTATCCCAATAACTACATGGCGTGTTTATTTACATAGCAAATTTCTGTTTTGGAAACAACATCCTTTACAACATTAATTATCACTAAATTTGAACATCATTAAAGCCATAAAGTGTTAATCTAAAATACAATTAATTCTGTAATGAGAACAAGCTGTAATTTCTTTTAAAAAAGGTTTTCCATGTCGTATCTGTGGGTTTGGGGTAATTTATGCAGAGCTGATATGATGATAACTATTTTCATAACAAATCCATTCTTCCAAGTATGTAGATGATGTTTGTATAGCCTAGAGGAGCTGGATGTGCAGTGTCACTTTGTTGTCCTTTTGTCCTTCATGTGCCACAAAGACCTCATAATTTATATGTAAACTTGTGGGACTTTCCTATCCAAGAGGGATTGGAGTCTCTTCTGATCTGGAGCCAGTTCAGCTGCAAACCCCTAACTTTCCAGAAACAGGCAAGGCAAGGGAACAGCAAGTGCTCCAGGAGGTGACCTTCCTCTTGTATTCTGAAATTACCAAGATTATTTCATCTCCTATAACATTTGTAGTGTGTCTGATACTTCAAGTTCCTTTTAAGGGAGTAAACTCATGCTTTTTAAGGAACTTTATGATATGTGTTAGAAAAGGGAATTATTTTTGCATAATTAAATCTGGAATTTGTATTATTTTAGTGGAGTTATTCTAGGATAAAATTATGGTTTCAAAACAAACCATTTGAAGGAATGAGTGAATTTACTTGAGAATTCCCCCTCCCAGTACTGGAAACCTCACTTAGGTAATTTTCAGCTTCACTGTAGGTACCGTGAAAAACTTAACTCCTGAAATCCCCAGGAACAGAGTAGAGCATCTCACTGACAAGTCAGAAAGAGGTGTGGGCTTGAGAAACGGCTGTGACCTGCAGTAGTAATATATTGATCCTAACCAATCAATTCTTGTGGCTTTGTAAATCTTTAAGGTATTGGATGCCAACATATGTTAGAGTCCAGCTTTTTGCCATATGGTCCTCAGTCCAGAAAATGAAGTGTGTGCCTGGCTTGAATTTGATGCCTAAACTCAAGTATGCACTTGATTTAATCATATCCAAATGTGAAGATATTAGGGTATAAGCCTCATATTTCATCTTTTGAATGAAAAAGAAGTCTATCTTGGTGATGAGTTATGGATGGTAATGAAGTTACTTGCCAAATCCCCACATTTAAATCATTTAATTGTAAGTGGAGCCTTATTTATGTGATGCTTCTGAAACATATATATACATTCAATTACAATTGGAATGCCTTGATTATAGTTTAGAATATTGTGTTAATTTGGCTAAAATATTGTGTTCACGTACATTTAAACTGAGTGGTGAGTGGTGAAGTCAAACAGTTTTCCTGATAGTAAGATTATTGACCCAATTTGAAAAACGGGTAGAAATGATCATAAACTAAACCCAGAATTATGTAGATGCTCAGAATGCTAGAATGCAGTTTTGATGGGAAATGTTACACTATCAAGCCTTTGCAGCCCACCTCGGCCGTTGGCAAAGGGTAAAGATGGTCCGTTTTTTCTGCCATGTTTGTAAAGGCAAAGAACAAGAAATAGGAAGGTGTGACGTAAGCCTGTTGAAAAAAGGGGATCACTGTATGTGCACCCACATGCACTCATGCCTTGAAATGGTCACTGCTAATAAACCAGTATGGTTTAACTTTTGTTCAGGGAGAGGAGATAACTGGTTGCTGTCTTGTTATTTTGTTCTGTGAGTGATGTAGGCCACCTTGTGACAGCTTAAGGCTATGTCTACATCACAGTGCAGCCCTGTGCTGTGCAGCTGCGCCAGCCCAGGTTCCAAGAAGAAAGCAACTGAGTTTGCACAAGTTTGCACCAAGGCTAAATGGCCTTTTATCTGAGAAAGCAAGGTGTATCCATAGTACCTTTTCCCCTCAGATGCACCCTTTTGTTTTTACTTGAAGCAGTCCAACTGCCTTATTCTGTCTTTTCCATTTCTCTGGAACATCCAGTGACTTAATTTTGGTCTTTTCAGCTGCTGTTGGCTGTGTAGCTAAGTTTTTTTCAGTTACAAGCCAGAAGCTTAGAGGGAACCTGGACGGGCAGCACTTGGACTAAGAAGTGAGGAAACAGAACAAATGGCTACACTGAGTGTGGTGAAACAGGGACAGAGGAGAACCTGGGGCCTATAGACAGAAGGCTAGATTATGTTGTCATAAAAACAAACTGGTGCCAGTGATGTTGAAACAGGAGGAAAAGCAGTACAAAAGCAGGCTAGCTCAAGAACAAAGGGAAGCAGATGTGTGCAGGAAGGACAAAGGAAAAAGGGACTAGCAACTTTTGGAGATCAGAAGTCTAGATATTGGCACAAAGAATTGGATCTGTGGAACAGCTGAATATGGTCAAGAAGCTTAGAGAGCCACTGGGAGGAAGAAGGGGTAGGAGTTGACATCTGGAAGCTAGGGGAAAGAGGGAGCGTGGAATTCATGACGGGAGAAGGCACCTTTCACCCATAGGCAACTGGTTTGAATCTTGTCCAACACAATAGTGAAGAAGAAGTAATGACTGTGGGGAGATACAAAAGGAGCTGTTGGTCTCAGTCCAGTTCTTAGCGAACGGATGTCAGCATCACCGCTGGAGTTAGCACAGCTGGAAGGCTTGCTGGCAGTCAGTAGAGAAACCACAGGCTGGTTGAAAAGGGAGGCAAGTCTAAGGCAAGAGGGAGGCCCATGAGAGGGATTTTGAGATTGTGTTCTCAGGCCTGCCATTTTCTTGTCGTGTAACACTGTGAAAATTTAAGTGAGAACTTGCAGCTGTTCCAGGTTACTTTGTGCTGGTTTGGCCACTTGTTAGATGAGCATTAGACCTTGGTCTCATTTAAAAGTGAGACCAGTCTTTATATCCTGAAACTTCCTATGGGATGGGGTGAGCTGGTCTGACAACCCATTTCTAACAAATTACCTCCAATTCTGCTCCTCCACCATAGCCATCAGCTTCCTCCTGCTGACTCTAGTCGTCCTCAGATATCCTTGCATAACCAGTTCAGCTTACTATGTTAGCAGAAACCTAGCCCAGCAAGAAAAAGTGGATGATCTTCTGTCATGTTAGTAGTACATATCCAGCATCTTGAAGTACTGTCCACTATTGTTCTCTTAGTGCTCCTAGTGGATCATAGTCACCTGTTAAATTTAATAAGAAATTGTACAGAAGAATTGCAAAGTAGCACTGCAAATCATCTGGCAAATACTGCAGACCACCTGGTTTGACTGCAAAACATTTCACAAATGCAGAGTTTGCCTAGCAACAAAGTCTGCTCTCCAGGCTCATTTGTGATTTATGGGGAAACAACTCCTCCAAACAGTGACTCAGAAAGAATAATGGCTATTGCTCTGAATCATTCCTAGGGGATGCTGTCTGTCTCTCTGTTGACTGCATGGGAAAGATGAGGAGAGAGTATGGTTTCACAAGAGCTGGCATAATAGTTTACTGATACAAAAAGTATAAGGTTCCTTCTCTCACCTTCTCTTCTTCTATCCTGGCCCCATATTTCTCCTGTGTAACATGTGCTGCTTCTGGGAGTCACTGTAGCTCACTTAAGCTAAGACAAGAAGCAATGGCAGAAATCTAGCACAGCAAGAAGGTAGATAGCTAGCTTTTTGTTTCCTTAAGGAGTTACAGCATGTCAGCAAATGATCTGATGGTGCTGGAACTGGTACTAACCAGTTGGCCAGGACTGGGATGGGATGAGGGAGAGCTCTCTTTTTTGCCACCAGAACTGCAGTGTTAGCTCAGTTTCATATGAAAATCTTCCCTAAGTTTACTTAATTACCTCTCTCCTTCAAACTGCTTCCCAAAGCTTCTTCATAGAGAGGTACACATGTACATGTTCCTGTTAGCTTGTTGAAAAAAACTCATCTAAGGAATTACTGTTGAGTAATCCTGTTGAGTAATCCTGTTGTGTGTGATCCTTACAAAAATATGAAAAATATCAATAATGCCACTAAGTTAAACCTTGGGAGGAAAGTGCAGATGATGAAGAGCATATTTGTAAAATGGGGACTGGTCAGCTAATGGTTTTTTCCTTTAGAAAAGATTCTGTGTACCAATGTTTTTGTCACCATGGGTAATATAAAAAAAGCCCCACCAGAGTTGAGAGTGTTGAGGCAAATTAAAAATTGAATTTTTCTCTTACAATTGTTTCTCTTGAAACTTTTCTTTCTCAGTTTTTCTCAGTTCTTTCAGCTTCATGCAAAAAATGCTGTAGTTGTATTCTGTTCATGCAGTTGAAGAAGAGCCACCATTCTGGCTGATACTCCATTTTTGTTTGGCATACAGCTGCCGATTATGTAAAGAACATTAAAAGGCAAAAATATAAGGAAAAATATAAGGATCTAAGTGGTTCCTTTTAAAGACTGTAGGGCATTTGCCTGCATATCTTTTGGTTGGTTTGAGCTCTCAGCTAGTGAAGCTTAATATATACATAGCAAGTAAGTTAGCATAATGATCTCCTGCTTCAATTTTTATCTGAAAATAGAGCCTATAGTCCATTATTTATAACTGTTTATCTCAAAGGGACTTTCAAATTCCAATTTTTGTCCTTTCCACAATTATCTCTAGAATGCAAGCAGGTATTTTGCCTTTTCCAATGATGTGATTGTAATGTGATCAACATGAGCAACAACTTAAGTACAGAGTAATTATATGACTGCTATTGAGATTCCAGTTTTGACCTTGATCTCACAGCTTAGGTCTGGACATGGTATGCTTTCATAAGGGAAATTAGGGATTATTATTATTATTATCATCAACATCAGGCTTAGAGTGTTTCTTGCCAGCATAAGAGTTACTTATTTCAACATTTTATGCAGAAGTGAAGTGATGAATTTTCCAATTTGGAACTACAGTATCCAGTTTGCATCTATATTCTAGCTACATAGAGGAACTAACCTGATGTCTATGATGATGAGCTTCAGGTACCAAGAGATGAGCAGTATAAAAGGGAAGAAACTGAAGAACTAGGGATGCATGTTCAACTGGATGATATGGTGGAATAGCTTAAGTTGCTAATGGAGGTGAAGTAACATTAAACAGAATTGTCTTTAGGATTCTGAAAGTTCCAAGATTCAGCTGTTCTAAAAATACATGGGGACAGCTACTAATTTTTAGCCTCTTTTCCTAAGGAAATGAGGTTTATTCAACCACACTGTCTGAGCGCGTCTGTCTGAAAGTGCCTTACCAAAAACTTTTGAGCCAGTTGGCAAGTTTCAAAGAATATTGACAGAGGATGAGAGATGTCAGAGATACTAAGTTACTTCATGTTTTGTTAAAATCAGCATTTGGATAGAGGAGAAATAAATTAATAACCCCAAAGATGAAAATATTTCATTTTGAGCTCAATTAGATTGGCACCAGAGAGTCTTTTCACGAAAGAGATGTTACGAAAGTTCCTAAGGAAGAACTTTGATCTGAGCATACATCACTTTAGGCACAGAACAACCTAACCACAGGGCACAAAGCCACAGGGTACGTAAGTTTTATTTTCATTTTTTGAAATTATTGATGACTTTTTCCATCATTTATTTAAGAAATTCAATCCATCTTATTCTAGAAGCTAAATTTTGTAGTAGACTGAAATGAATATGCACTAATGTCTCCACAGGCTAATGTTGTTACTATAGTGAAGCCATTTGTTTCTATAGTGAAAATAAATACTGTAATGTGGCATTGATATGGTAATAGTAATGGAATTTATTTATGCTTTTGTGGAAAATCCCTTTGCTCTTTAATAAACCAGCAAAATAAAAAGATATTCCTTGATGTTAACATTACAATTGCTCATTAACTTGTGGACTTCACATGATATAAAATTCAAGAAGAAAAGTGTTTATGATATCTTTGTGATAATCAAGCTAGCATTAACTTATTACTGAATATATTTGCACAGCTTCATGATATGCATTTATTCTTTCCCCCCTTTTTTTTTATACTGAACCTAAGAAACACCAGTTAATATGAGTACTACAAAGAGGCTGGTGTTACTTTGTAAATGGCAGTGCTAATTTTCTGTCCCTGTGAACATGTGTCATAGACCATATGCTGAAACCTACTGATTTTTTGGTCTCACAGTCAGTGATAAATGTATCAGAATCATGGACACTGAGCATGAAGTCAATGCTGAACTTCTTCTGTCAATGTTTAAATAACTGATTAGGTCTCTTCCAGAAAGTCTTAGTCATACAGAAACAAAATGGAAGCTTGATTCCGGTGTCCAGGAAAGGAGAGGACATCCAGAAATTCAAGACTTGGATGTAAGAGTAAAAAAAGACAAATGTAGCAGCACAGATGTTAGTGGAAGATACAGACACTCAAATCAGGGAGCTTAAATCCTAGGAATGTCAGGGCACTGAAAAAAGTTTTCTATAAGATCAGTGGATTCATGAGTGTGATTTATCAGTTCTGGACTACTACTGGATAAACGCAGAGAAAAGGCAAAACCCAAATCTTACTGCTCTGTAAAAAGCAGCAAACAGGTTTCTCAATGCTTTGAAAAGGTGAAGTGCTTTACTAATAGGAGCTGTGGATGTTTTAAAAATATATCTTTAGGCAGTTGATTCAGAAAGATGCTTTGAAGTGGGAGATCTTTTCGTATGATGTGTGGCTCATGCTGCGATTTGAACAGCATTGGTTTTATCTATTGATTCAAACTGGTTTGTGGCAATTTATACATCTGCAGGTGAAAACACAGAATAGTAGTGTGTATTTATAAATTACCTTTTAGATTTTGTAGATGTTGTGGAAACATTACCTAGTTACTTCTGATTTGAGCCAACTGAACAACCTCATTTTACATGCAGTGGGGCTATCCAGCGTTTCTGGGTGCACCCTAGAATGATCTGAAGGAAAAACTGAAAGCAGATATCACCAGTATACCCATGTTACAGATGGAATTTTCCTCTGGTTGAGGGCTTCAGATACCTGAAAATATTATATTCTGAGACAAAACAGAATGTCAGATATGCCCAAACTGCCTCCAGGCAGGCTGCCTATTAGTGAGTCCAAAGCTAGGCAAGATTCTGTTGAAACCTGTCTGGTCTCCTCCTCCAGTTCTGCTTAAACCAGCACATTCCCAGACTACTTTCTAATTTTAACATATTGGTATTTTCAGCAGAAAAATTGTTCCTTTACCAAAATTTCCAACCAACTCTAATTTGTGTATGATCATATATGTATAAGCACAAGACCTTTCGACAAAACATCAAGCCTCAGGAGCCTGGAACTAGATCTGTGAAAGAACTAAGGGACATCAAAACTTGCCTACAAAGGCACATGGACAACCTCCTCTTTATGACTTAGCCAGAAACTCCTTTGGATAACAAAAATATGTAAGCACTAGGAATGAGGTTTTATTCATACTGGAAGGAATGTTTTCTAGAAGCACATGGCTATTCAATATAAGACAGTATAGTCCCATTTATAAGAAAGTGAAGTACTTCATGCGCTCAGGAATGGGACTATCTTGCACTTTTATAGCATTAAAAAAAAAAGAAAATCTCTTCTTAATTTTCCTGCCACAAAAAAAATCACTTAAATTAAAAAGCAGCTTATGCTTCTGGAGCCCCTCAAAGAACTTTCTGTTGGATAAACTCGATTATTCTCCACAGCAGGCTGTCTTAAAGCTATTGATCTCTGACAGGCAACTCCGTAGTCTATGAAGAAAAAAGCTGAAGCTCTAATGAGAGTAGTTGAACAGAGGTTTACTTGGGCATGGTAACATCAGTCTAATCTCTTTTTTTTGTAATTTAACTCTAGATGAAGCAACCAGATTTCTTCTGTCCTAGGGTGATAGTAGAACAGAACATTCTGCCTTCACCTCTTGCTGCAGCAAATGGTAGATAGGATAATAAAATTATCAAAGAAATAATAAAAATCCAGGTTTTGGATCTAATTTAAACTGGAGACACATAAGCCATTTGTGATTATTTAGCTGAAGGGCTTTCGTATAGTGAAGTAAGTCACAGTTTTGAGGAAGGAGCACAGCAGGGTAAGGGCATGTCTGGTTGTGTTTAAAACATCAATGACCCATGACCAAGGCATCTAAATACTACAGAGCATAGGGTTCAGTAGCTTTCTTATAATATTTTTTGTTGATTTTCTTTCACTACAGAGCTCACATTTTTCCAAAAATGTTTTCTTCTCTGAACACATCCTTGCAGAGTCAACTGAGTTTGGCAAGCCCAAAAGGCTACAAAGCTACTGTTTTGTATTTGGTTGCCAAGGAGTATATCTCTGTTTACTAATTCGTAAGTTTGCCCTCTCCTCACCCATCCCCTTTTTGTTGTTCAAGAGATAACATTCCCACAAGCATCTCATATATCAGAGCTTCAAGTGCACTTATCTGCAGTAAATAAACACATGCGCAGAAATGCCATTATTCCATGCAAAACTTAAAAGGAGGAATGATTAATATTTCTCTTTTAAGAGCTTTCATTAGGTTTGTCTTCCATGGAAAATGAGATTGCTATAGCAAGACCTTGAAAAAGTTCACCCTTGATAAAGTACTTGACATCATTTTGCTCTCAGTGTTGTAGTTAACTTACTAGTTCCAAGTGTTTGCAGGCCTCAGTAGAGCATAGTCATGGCAAATTAATCTACTAAATAAAATTTGTCTCTGACTACAAAACCAAGAGAAACATGTTTACAGTTGCACTAGCTACTTTCCAAAATGAAACAACATTTAGGAATATGAGGGCACAAAGAGGCACTCATTTGTAACCTTTAACCCTGGGCGATTAGCTGTCCAATGCATTACTGCCTATTTAAACTTGTTAATGCATGAAACAGAGTTAAGGATGATGGCTTAAAAACATTGCTGAAAAAAGCAACAGTATTTTTTTTTCATGCACAAGGTTTAAGGGATTTAGGAGAAATCAAGAAATACTAAAATTTACTGGCACTTCTGTCTTGTGTTGGTATGAACTTCTGTAAGTGAGAATCCAAAACCATATGAGAAATTCTCAGGTAATTCTGTTCCATCTGATAAGTAAAACTTTTGTTTAAGAGACAGCAAGGAAAAGTCTGCAAATAAGTTATTTGAGGTAAGTTTCTGTCTTCATAAAAGTAAAAAAAAAAAAAAACCCAAACGAAAGAAAAGAAAGCCAAGTGTTTTGAGAGAAAATACTTCTCTATTTTTAACAGCTATGTGGTAGAAAAGGAAAATGGTATTTGCTGAAGAGATAGCTCAAACTATGATTTGGCATCCTCAGAAGTCATGGAAAGATTCAGAGAGATACAAAATACCAGAAAGCAGTGTCTCAGTTCTCAGTTCAGGATGCGAAAGAGTGGACCAACTCTACTAGTTGTTAATTATTTATACCTCCTCCTTATCAGCTCCTTTCCTTTAGGAACTGAACAGCCGCCAACAAGTGAGATTGTTCTCTGCTGATGTAAATAACTGCCTGAAGCAAGTAAACAGTCACAAACTGCTTTCACCCCCTTCCGCCATAGAGAGCTGCCCTCTGCAGGAGAGAGTATGGGTAGTAGGGAGCATGAGAAGGCCAAATTGGCAGCTGGTGGAGAAAGGGAAATTGACGCACGGCAAGCTTTTAAAACTTTCACCCCAAGCCAACAACATCAAACACACCCATCCACTTATCCTACCTATAAGTATCCCAGAAATCTAATCAGAAATACTTAGGTGGACCTAGGATACGGTTGTCACTTGTTTCAAGTTAACACGGGTAGACTTTGCCACTGCAGTTAAAGTTTGTTTTTCCAACCAAAACATGAAATGAGGCCTAAAGGCAAACCCGTGGTATTTAGTGGTGAGTCTTGCTAACTGTTTGTATGTGTTACCATATATTCAACTATTGTTCTGGTCTTTATAAGGAATTTGGCTCTTGCCCAAGGTTCTTTTGCTCCAGTATGTTTAAAAAGGTCATTGGTTAGAGCTATGTTTAGCATCCCAGAGGCTGTTAGGAGCAATCCACAAGGAGGTTTCCTGATTGCCTGAGAGGCAACAGAGCTGCAGCTTGTTTGATTCTGCAGATCAGTTGGCAAATAATTAAGCCATTTATCTTTAAGCTTAGACTTGTCAAAACTAGCCTGCGTTCTGGTGCTTGGCTCAATAATAGGGATAGTAGCATTAAAAAAATTGAAGGCAGTATGTGCTGACCCCTGGTTTAAAGATATTCCACTGTATTCCACTGAAATGCTGTTCCACTGTATTAGAGAAAATGGTGCAGAAGGATTGTTTGTTTCTATGGGAGTGGATTTACTTAGGGTGCAAGAGGGACTTGACCCTTGTTGCAGCTACTTGTCTCTAGCACTTTTGTCGTAACACAATCACCACTTACTCTCTCAGCTCAAACCCATGTGTTCTTTCTTACAGTCTGGTGTGCACTGAGAATATAAAGAGCTCCACTGCTATGGCAGGGACATTGACAGCCATGGCTAAAACCTATCTCTGGGGCTGCCATGTAAACCATGGATCCTGAATGGTATCACAAAGGCCTCAGCTCCAGGACACACATCCAGTGAGAGGGGAGTGTGGTCTCAGCTTCTTCACACTGAGCTTGTGTCCACGCGTGAACCTGTCTTAAGTAAAAGGGATAATATAGTTACTATATATCACTACCTGGAAAAGTACTATTTTGGGTTTTGTATGTTTTTATATCTACCTTAAAATGCTTCTGTTACTTTTGCCATCTTCAGTCTATCCAACTGCGGTTGTGTCCTACGTTCAGCAGTAGCAGTCATTTTTCTCCTTCTTGGTAGCTGGTGCAGTGCTGTGTTTTTGACTTTCAGCCTGGGAGCA
>JAOEHY010049287.1:2967-20697 GCA_025447955.1 Psilopsiagon aurifrons
CCCCCCCCCCCCCCCCATTTTGTAATACTCATTTAGATTTCATAATAACTGTGAGAAAGAAAAAGGCTTCCACAAATATGAAGAAGTTCTGTGAAAAACCCGTGAGAAAGCCTTTTCTTTTATACTATAGCCCAGTATGTTTACAGCGTATGTAGGACAAAGCTGAAGAATATTGCTGTGGGGTTTTTTTATTAAAATTATTGCAGGCAACCTGATAACAGTTAGTTTAACTTGGGTTTGTGAAAAATTATTAGGACACTTACAGTAAAACTGAGACCAGTCATTAACAACTATCTTGGGAGAACACTATTGTGTGGAGCCTAACAGGTATCAAGGGTTGACAAGCCATTGGAGCTAGCCTCCTCGATGATCAGAACAAAGGGAAAGGCTCCCAAAGACAGACCTGCTCCAAACCCCACCTTTTGACTTCAGCTCACAAGTTGTTTACATAGCTTTGCTTCTCAGTGCTACACAACAACCTTCCCTACAAACTGCAATATTCTTTTAAATATTACTACAGAGAATGAAACAGTTTTACACATTTGCTTCTAATTTCCCCTTATTTACTCCAGTGTTTCTTCAGTTGTTTGTATGCAAGAATTCAAGTTTATTCTTGTTTAAGGAAAGAGAATCAGGATGCTTGGTTCTAGTACTTTATTAATCTAAGCACTGAAAGATGTAGGTATAGCAATAAGTGCTTATGCAGTAAATACCCTGGAGGACACGAATTCTCTTTTTTCACTTCGTATAGGAATTCCAGCATTGCAAATTTAACTCCCCTGCCCATATACCTTTAAGTTATGTGGTCAAATGCACAATACAAAACAAAATAGATATAAACTTGTGTGTATACATGATATTTATCACACAGTGTCTGTAGAATATGGGTGGCGCTTAAACTACCTGAGTTAGAAAAGGGAACTTTCTAGTTAATTCAGTACTCAGCCTTCTTCCAGCAGCAAATGAAAAAGGCTCTTGAATCTAAAGGGTTTGTGACTGCATCACTTCATCCCCTAGGAACATTACATAACCTTATCATAGTCATTAATTTAATGAAAGGAAAATTCGCTTCAAAGCTCTCTACTGCTTCTTTTTCAAATTTTAATGTCTGCAGACTGTATATGAATTATTTGGTAACTGAGAGCTGACACTCCTTTTCAATGTGCAAAGTAGGAGCTCTGGATCTTAAAATGCCAGGCAAGCTGATCTCTTTCTAGAGTAGTTTTGCTCTGAGAGAAAAGGGTTAGGGAGGAAAAAAGGGAGGAAAAGAAGGAACAGTTTGAACTGAGAGATCAGGTTATGACCAGAGATGGCCTTTATTGGTGTTTTAGTCTTACTGAGCCCCACAAAATACAGGTACTAGGAAGAATGATATCGGGGAATGTTAACTGCTAAATGAAGCTTCCATTAGTTTTTTTATTTATCTAAACATAACAAAATGTGTACTCGGCCATTTACAGGCAGGGCAAATTGCTGATTAGTGACTGTGAGCACAAAATCACGTATCTAATGATATGACTGACTTTCTTTAAGAGAAAAGAAACCATCAAACTCTGTATAATAAATATGTTTAGTGTCAATGCTTAATAAGGCATCTATATAAACAAATTCCTGTAACTCTTGTTCAAGAAGAGAAAATAACAAAATTCTGCCTGACAACAGACAACATGACTTCCTTTCATCTAAGTATCATCTTTCTTTTCCAATACTAGAGGCAAACTGCCTGGTTGCCAACACCCCAACTGGCCAGCACATCAGAAAGGAATAGCATTCTGTTACAACCTGCTTGGTGAAGGTGATCTAAGAATCTAGTCTTTCATATAACATGCCCATATGGGTGAAATGCCTTAATGTTATCCACTTGCTGTAAAATCACCCCTAGCTCAAGCTAGCTAAAGGTAAAGGCCAGAAAAAATTATGAAACTCAAAATACATATTATCCACATTTATAAGGACAGGGGTGATCGCAAATTTGAAGTTATTCAATCTTTCTACTGTAGCTACCAAGACCAAGAGTTCTTTCTTCTCCACTTCTGTTTCCAATAAAGTGGAAACAGAAGCGGAGAAGGAGGTTTAGCAAGCCCTTGGCTGTATGCCAGTCCCCAGCCCAAACCCCAACAGACTCTACACCCAGTATGTTCCTTGGGTGTACAATGGCAACTGTTATTCATGAAAGCTGTCTCAAATAAAACAACTGAGAGCCAAATTCAGGACAAAGTGGTTTGCATTTTCTCTCTTAAAGCATTCTGGACAGTCACGTCTTGTCCTGGTTGTAAACACATAGTTTTACACTTCTTTGCCAGGTTAGACTATTGAACTGCTGAGGGGCAGACTGTTGTTATCTGGGACAAATGTGCAGGTGCATCTAATCAAATCTTACAGTCCATATGACCATAAACAGTTTGGGGAATTAAAGGGTTTAAGATGACTTCTTACTTGTAAGCCAGCATTAAGAGACGGCAAATGCGATGCCCAGCCAGGTAGAGAGAACCCATGCACCTTTTACCAGCAGCGCTAGGAGAGCTACACAATGCAGCCCAGCTTCAGCTGTACTAAGATGAGTGTGGCCTGTAAGATGACACTAAGCAGACACTCACAAACCAGGTCAGAAAACTGTTTATAAGTATTAAAAAAGATTCAGTAATTAAAGGCCCAAGTGTGTTGTCACAGTTTCTTGCCTACAAGCCACTGAAGATGTAACAGTATGGTTAACACAGGACATGTAGCCTGCTCTGAGATATGGTTATGCAGATGTAAAAGTAACGATTACAATATATTTACATTGGCAGTATTTTTATACCACTTATTTTTGGTACTACACAAGCGTCCTACTGTGCGTGTAGCTCCTGTGGCGACTACAAGCTACTGCAAGTCACATTTTGCCGTCAATAAGGATAATGCATAGGCAATATACAAAAAATGGTACTCCTTCAAGTGCAGTTTGTAATTAAAACTGCATTTGTCTATGAACCTTTCTAACAGGAGACATATTGCTCTAAATCCTCTCCAACAGTTATCCCAGCATATGAGAACTAAAACCTCATATAAAGGTATGTCCAGCACGACTGTAACTAGCTCAAAAATTCAATTGAATAATAGAAAATTAACCAGAAGAAACACATCATTACACTAAGCTAAACCTCTAATTACTTCAAGTCCATTTCTGTTTTAATTCTGGTATGTGACAGCACTTCCTACAATTATATTCTGCAATCTATTACCTAACACCACTGAAGAGTACAATTATTTGATATGTTCTATATTGCTGCAGCATTGTACTTGCTTTGCAAGAATCTTGCATGGTTATTCAAGCTAGTTAAGTGATTTTAATATAGCTGTAAGTAGTTAAAAATACACTTAAATAGATAAACTAGCCCACAGTGCTATGACTAGCAATTTGACACTAAGTATTTAAACGCATTCTGTGATTTCATCCAATCCACTGTTTGTAGTTACCTCACATTTTAGAAGATTAGACAGACAAGCTTCTAAGAGTTTTGTAAGACATAATGAAGCCTTTCTTAAAAAAAAAAAAAAAAAAAACAACAAACCAACAACTAATTTACATTTGCTTTGTCACAGACTTTTTCACTCTGAAACCTCCATCATAACTGGAAAGCAAAAATCATGCCCCTCTTTAAAAATAAAAGTATCATAAGATCACAGAATCAACTAGGTTGGAAAAGATCTCATAAAGCCCAAATTACCGAAACACAACTACCAATAACGACTGAACTCTCCATTTTTTTTTTACAGGCAAATACATTTTCCTGTAAATAATTTTTCCATTAAATACATTAAATAAAAATACATTTAAATTTTAAAAAAAAAAAAAAAAAAACAAACCCAAAACTGTAGTATCAGTTTTAGTCATGGTTTTCTTCTCATTTCACATCTATTACAAGAAGATTCAGAAAACTAACTCACTGAAGCTTGGTCTCAAGAGATCAGACTGGAAGACAAAGGCACTGAAAGTGACAGTTGGCTATTGGACAGAGAGGGCTGAGAGCCAAAATTTTGTAATTCCAATCCCACCTCTGCTAATTGATTATTGTTTAGCTTCAGGCAAATTACTTAACCTCCATGTCTCAATTTCCTTACTTTCAGGATTATGCTACTTACATATGTCACAAAACACAGGGAGGAGTATTATTGCTGTTATTGTCACTGTGTTTACAAATTTTTTGTAGAGACTTCTGCTCATGCACAGAACAAGAGGGCTGAAAAATATTCCAGTTTAAGCCCTATCTCCTAAAGACAGGGATGACACTTCCATTAGGGTGAAGGAAAGAAAAACACACAATCAGACAAGCTACATTCACATCTTTAGTGTCAGTGAAAACTGGTAGCTGTTTGGCAAAGTCATTAGTCTTTGAAAATTGCAGTCCTCCGCATATCAGTATTGAGAAATGTTGGTTTAGTTAGCAGTTTTTTTTTCTAAGGAAATCAGTTTACATTTCACAAGTGCCCTGATAAAGAATTGCTCATTTTGACACTAAGAGGCATGTACTAAAAGTAGTTATCTTCTATGAAATTATAATAAATTATTTCTGCAAAATATATTGCCTTGCATCATAATTCAAATTCAAGGCTGTATAATTAATAGTGTGTGTCCATTTAAATAATAGAATATTTTAATGTCAATGTTAATATACCAACATTGCAATATTAATATAAGGTACATATAAACTTAATGCAATTAACAATGTTAATTATAGTATTCACTAAATTTATAAAAGACTTAAGATGCACAGGTATGCTCACATTGAACCGACAGGCATGTTCAGATATCAGAACTTTAGGAAGACTATATTTCATACATAAGACTTCAGCAACCTTTTGAAAATATACTTTACAACGGCTGTTTCCTGAAGAGAACTGAGAACCTGGGTTTACTGTCTACAAACTCAAATTTCTATATGTCTGAATCTCAATGGCGTATTCAAAATGTAGAAAATGTCCAGCAATCAGTCATTGCACTGCATCATGAAAGCTAAAATACGCTCATAGGAATCATACAAAAATAGGGTAAAATCTCTGATTTTTCTTTCTGGACGTAAGAAGATGACCAGAAATTAATTTCTCACCACAAAACTGAAACTATTAACAAAAATGCACATTAGGTTAGACTACTGAAGCGGGGTATGTAAAGAATATAGCTGGTCACTGAAAAGAGCATACAGTAGCTGACCTTAAATATCCAAACACAAGAGGAACTGGTCTGCGGAAAGACAGGAATAAGAAACAAGTTGAAAACATGGCTCATTTCATGAAAAACTGCTGGAAAAGAAAAGAGAAGCAGAAACTGCTAGCCCAGCAATGCAGAAGCATAAGCCAAATCCAGATGAATTACAGGTCGATTTAAGCAAAAATTTAAGCACAAATAAGATCTTTACATATTAATATATAGGCAGTCAGTCAAGTAGGTTTATTAAAGTTTAAGAGCTTTAGCTTTATTATGTAAAAAGTTGCTTGCTCCCAACAGCTGTCAGGAAAATTGTAATTTATTCTTGTTTCTTAACATGCAGTGCACTATACAGAATAATAGTAAGATCTCTTGAATTACTGTATTGCTCCTAAATCTCAAGAATCAACTAGTATGCGCATTGTTCCTTCACTGAATGCCTTTAGAAACACAGTGTCTGGGGTTTCAGTAATCTGGCATACCACTGTGTCAAAAGCTGCCACACACAACTGTAAAAAATTCTAATTAGTTAGAACTCTGTAATTAGCATTAGAAATAAACTTTTAAAAGTTATACTTTGAGGATTTCACTTCTAATATCAGACCTCTTTCTCAAAGTAGACAGCTTTCAAAAATCTCCAGAAAAAAATACAGTCTTTGAAATTTTTGTTTTCATTAAAGTGCTCTTCACTCTAATACTATTATATAATGCGATATAAGGGTATCAAAGCAAAATGGAAGTGGGGAGAATAATCAATACAAAATTATTGCTGATAGAAATGGAAATAGCAAAGAAAAGCTCAGCGAAGTGCCAGATATTTTTTTTTTAAGGTGTTTGGCCTGAACCCAGCAACAAAGTTAATGATGAAGATACAAGGTTTAAATGTTTTGTGTGCTTTTTTCCCCTCTCAATAGACAATAGGAAGGCATGTTCATATGCATATACTGACCCTTTGTATCAGACTGTGGTGTAAGATCAGCAGATATGACACGCCTTTTGCTGTACTTATTTAATTTGCTTGATACTGGTATACAGGAACGTGTCTGATGGGCAGAGTTAAAAGAAGTGTAGCTCTCCTTGTTCCTGACGCAGGAGCCTGTATTGGTCAAGGAACTCCAACCCGTGATATTCTACTTGGCATCAGAAGCTAGAAACATTACGAACTAACCCTGTGCATTCCTCTGAAAGCTTTAAAATCTCACTTGATGCACCTGTCTTTCTGCTGTTGCCCCGTTACCAGGACAAGAGTACTAGGATGTTTGCAACTGTCCCTTCCTATAGACAAAGAGCAATACACAGATATACATAGATGCTAAGAATGAAGAAATTTATATAATGTATAGAGGACTAATTTGTTCTAAAATTATTTTATGTTATAAATACAACATCTGAAGGAAACATGAGGAAAAATGGAATCTGAGGTAGCTTATTACCAAAAGAAATATTTTTCATAATTTACTTTTACTTCAAGAAAACCATCTCACTTTGAGAATAATGTTAGGAATTACAAGCCAGTAAAACAAAATAAAACAAAGTCTTAATGCCTAACTTTAAGACTTACCATGACAAACAAAATGTAAGTACCTAAGTCTAACTTATGAGTGCGCATATTTATAGCACAGGAAAAAAAAAAAAAAACCAACACTGCAGAGAGTGTCAAAGGCATCCCTCACCTTTGAGTTTACCCATACTGCAGTCACTCCTGCAATTACAGTCACATACACATGCTCTGGTCAGTTTTAACTTAGGCAAGGCAGCACAATTAACTGTTAGCCACAGGTCCCTCAAAGCAGGTACCAAAGTAACTACATGGACCTTGCAGAGGGATGGAGACTCACACAAGCAACAAAGCTACCCTGCCTGCCCCGTGATAAAGGCAGCCAGAGCACATCTATATAGGCACAATTACGAACAGCAATGTCAGAACTGACAAAAGTATTGACATGCCAAGCTTTTCACCTTCCTTATCATTTCTCACATAAACCATACCAATTCATACTACGTTACACACACAGAACTGACTTGAATCTGCAATCCATTACAAAGACGTTTCTGCCTTGTCACTATCAAAAAGAGATTTTATGTGTGTGTGAAAATCTTCCCTTCTATGTTGGTAACCTCCAAATTCAAATTTCCTGTAACACCCAAATGTAAAATTTCTTTCACTATCTACCAGCATGTTTTCTCTTTATGCTATGTAGAGCTGATTTATTATCTGATTCCCATCTTGAGTCTCCCCTCTTCTCCCACATCTGATGAAGTCAGGGCTTATTTCTTAAGCTTTCTGATCATGTTCAAGTAAATTTTTTCACCATACTCTCAGTTTCATTCTTATCTTGTTTACAAGAGATACTTCTGCACCACAGCGAAGGAGTATGAAATCAGTGCAATGACTAAAGCATCACACAGTTAGAAGGTAGGATGGCTATGACGAAATAATTTTGATTGCCAAGCACTGCAAATGGAATAAACATGGATCGTACACTGTGGAGCCAGAGCCAGTTGTCTGCATTACTGTTACTTAAAAATATTCATGCTCTTCTCTACATACTACTTCACTGTGACATTTCAGGACTACTAAATTAACCTCTTGTATGACAGAAATAAAAAGGCAATGAAAGTAATGCAGGTGTGCATGGTTTCATGTGAATGAACAATGAAGAACAGTTAAAAAATTCATACAGTTGCTTAAAATAGCCAGACATTTACTTCTAAGTGTAGCTATCTTTCCTCCAAGATCAGACATACTCGTAAAAAGAACACGACAGAACTGAGTGCTTGAGTGACTGATACTAAAAATGCAATACAAGGACTAATGAAAAAAATTCAGTCCTGGATATTTCATGAAGACAAACCTGCTATGGAGTTGTGTTTCTGTTTTTAATTGCTTTTCTAAGTGTGAAGCAATTAGAGTCATACAGCACTGTGGGCCATAGATTAAGATGTAATTTTTTTTCTGTAAATGGGAACAGGTGCAATTTTGATGCCACAGAAATCAGTAATGTTACTACCTGGGACAAGCCTTTTGATTAAAAAAGTAATAAATGAATGGGAGTAATGAAAGTTATTCCCTTTAGGTTTTTACCTAGCTTCCCCTGAGACAAAAGAAACCTTTATTTCATAGAATCACAGAACCATAGAATAGTTAGGGTCGGAAAGGACCTTAAGATCATCTACTTCCAACCACCCTGCCATGGGCAGGGACACCTCCCACTAAACCATGCCACCCGAGCCTCTGTCCCAGCCTAGCCTTGAACACTACCAGGGATGGAGCAGTCATAATTTCTTTGGGCAAATCATTCCAGTACTTCACCACCTTACAGTAAAGAGTTTCTTCCTTATATCTAACCTAAACTTTCCCTGTATAAGTTTGAATCCATTACCCCTTATCCTATTACTACAGTCCTTGATGAAGAGTCCCTCTCTGACATCCTTGTAGGCCCCCTTCAGATACTGGAAGGCTGCTATGAGGTCTCCATGCAGCCTCTCTTCTCCAGGATGAACAGCCCCAACTTTCTCAGCCTGTCTTCATACGGGAGGTGCTTTAGCCCCCTGATCATCCTTGTGGCCCTCTTATGGACTCATTCCAACAGTTCCATGTCCTTTTCATATTGAGGACATCAGAACTGTGCACAATACTCCAAGTGAGGTCTCACAAGAGCAGAGCAGAGTAGAGGGGCAGGATCACCTCCCTCGACGTGCTGGTCACGCTCCTTTTGATGCAGCCCATGATATGGCTAGCTTTCTGGGCTGTGGGTGCACACTAAAGCCAGGTCATGTTCAGTTTCTCATCAACCAGCATCCTCAAGTCCTTCTCCGCAGGGCTACTCTGAATTTCTTCTCTGCCCAACCTGTAGTTGTGCCTCGGATTGCTCTGAACCAGTTTTTCAAGTGTGCGTATTAATATTGTGCTTGAGACTTGTAGGTGAAAAGTCAAAAACATAAAGTTTGTGATAAAAAGCTGCTTCAACAACACTTAAAATTAATTTACTAAAATTTGAGACTGTATATTGGTTTTGCTCAGCAACTAAGAGCACAGCATTTCTTTTATTCTGGAAGTATGTGCATTTCAGTAAGTAGAAAAAACATACCTATTTATGCTAATCTTGCTACTTATTTAATTAGTTTTAGTGGCTTAATTAGCCTTTATTACTCTCAATTTATAATTAATTTCTAGATGTATATTCACAATGAAATCATTATGAGAACTAAAAAGAGGTATAAAAACGTCAAATATCAGCACTGTTCACTGAGTTCAGCTTTTTTTGGATAGTAAGATACAGGAGAGAGGGCAGAGCTGGTTTTCAGTAATGAAAGGAATTGTATCATTATGTTTTTATGAAGTCAGTAAATGTAGGTCTGATCCTAAAGCACAAAAGAATTGCACTGAATTGAAAATTCTCATGGCCTTTATTGAGAGCGTTCCTTGTGAACTGATTCCAAGTATGTGGAATCAGTGTCCTTCCAAGTATGTGGAATCATGTGTCCTTATACAAGAAATCTCCCTATGTACTGAGTGCAATACTTTGTAACACCTCATCATGCCTCTGTGTTTCAAGATGTTTGTGAGTATCCGTCCTACTTGGGCAGAGGGCATTAGCTTCTTTATGAACCAATACCACCAATCTTGAAGGTCCAAAGGTCTGATTTGCCCCCCAGTAATCTTGGCAAAAAATCAGAAAAATTTCAGTGAAATAAGGCTAATAAAGGGTAAAGAATGATGGAGGGAAATCAGGTTTTGAAGCTTTAATAAGCAGTCTGTTTTTTCTTTAGGCTACTAAGTCCAAACAAATAAGCCACCATAATTTTGTCACTACTGCTTAGTAGACTTCTTAGCTGGTATATGGAAGCTAATTATATGATAAGATACATCATAGTTATTGCTGTCAAAAAAAGTACAAGAGTGTCGTATTAATTCAAACTGTTCTATTACAGCCAAGAGTCTTAAGTACATAGCAAAAGTATTATTTTTTTCTAATTATTACTGCACAATCATTTTGGTGTTTTTAAGTCTCTGCCCTCCCACCAAATGCATACTAATGCATTTAGCACAATTAGCATAAGCAGTCAGTGCACTTAATATTAGAGGTTTATTTTCACCCATGTAGAACAGCAGAAAAAAACCCACAAATGGAGTATTTTGTGACATAGTCATTTAGCTTCTTCCATTTTTATCTTACTACCATGGCACAGAAGAAACTACAATGTAAATATTATGTACAAATATTTCTTTACTTAAAAACATATAGATATCACAGATAAAAATATGAAATACCAGATTAAAGGTGGCTTTGAATAAATTTGGTCTGCTTTCAGGTTCGTTATGGAGTCCAATATTAAATTACATTTCTATTTATTTTCCTGCTTATTTGCAGTTATATTTTAATTTGTACTGGAACTGCGTGAAGTCCACATCATCTCTTTCCACACAATGTAACTCGTGTTTGTGTATCATCAGTTGCAAAATGAAAGAGAACATTCACATTTCCGATCATGGAAAAGGGAAAACTGAAGACTAACAAGATGCCTCAAAAGAGTAAGATTACTATTTTCACTCATGAAATTGCACAAAAGAGTATAGTTGAAAACATAGAGAAAGGGCCAATTATAAATTGAAGAAGCAGTATAATTGTATGTTATTTTTAACTGTTTCAGAGTAAACTGAAAGCTCAGCTCTACAATTGTGAGTACCAGCACAGACAGGAAAGAAAATGCTATGGCAAGAAACCACAGAAATAAACACATAAAAACCACAAGAAACTAAAGGGGTGGGAGGGAAGAATACCTGTAATTAAAGTAGAATTAACACAGTTTCCTCACACAAAGCCCTACGGTTGTCCTTCTGTCATAGAATCCCAGCCATAAAATGAAAACAAAGAATTATTCCTTTATAGAAGTGGCATTTACAGAATATCTCTAAATCATTCCATTAAAAAAAAACAGTTTCTCTGTACTATGATCCTCTAATCAGAGACTTATAAGGCCTAAAATTATAAAGCATTCATGTTTTACAGCATTGTCAGAAGCAACAACACTTTTCCAGTTTGGAGAGCCAAGTTCCAGCCCCACACACAGGTACTCTTTTAACTTTTATATACGTGCATTATAATTCAGAATTTGTTTAAAGCAGCAGTTACAATTAAACAAGACTTAAACAAGCAATTAAAATTAAACAAGAGTGAGATCTGATGCTTAATGCAATGCTGCACTAAGCATCAACCTTCTAGAACCGAGTGAGCTAGTTCATCAAATCTTGCACTCACTCCAACAAATTCTAGCTGAGGAATAAAGGAAATCCCCACGTTCAGGTAAACCGGTATTTTAGAAAGACTGTATGACTGCAATAGATCTAAAATTCCACACAAAGAACATTATATTGCAAAGTGAGGCACTTTTCCAAAGCAAAATTACTTGAAGGTCCAACCACTACTGCTTACTTGCACATATATGAAATGAAACTTCTTAGGGTAGAAGTAACTCCTTGGTCCCTGATTTGATAGCCCAGTATTAAGAATATAATAGCTGATTAGAAAATAATAATCATAGAGCTAACACCAAAAGAGAAAGCTAAGAAGAAAATATTACAGAAACTTTAATTCATTCTTTCACTATACTTTGACTATATTTCTAAGAGATCACATTTTTTGTCATATATTCATTTATCACCATTATTTAGCATTTGTAGAGCATTTAGCACCTTCCTAAAATAGGATCTGACTTTGCTATAGCAAACAACACCAGAGAAGATTATCTTCCCCCAAGAGCATTTACTATCTTAATCTTCCCCCCTAAAATGTTTATAGTCTAAGATAAGGCATGACAGCTGGCTACAGCCAGACTTAACATAATACATGGAAAATATGAAAGAGTTTTACTCAGCATGAATGGCATTAAAATCAAGTCTACTAACAATTGTTGAGTTTTTAACAGAGCAAAAGACAACTGAAGATTGTTAAGTATATTTATGGATAACTATGGGAAAATATTTTTTTTAATCTTTTTTAATAGCCTGCAATGCCAATTTACACTAATCTGTAAGAGTCTCCAGAAAGAAAACATGTAAGAAGTCACTGTCTCTGCACTTCAGGTTTAGACTCAGAGACATCACAGAGGAATGTTCATCAGCTCAACTCACAAGAAACTCTGTGCAGCTGACTCACAGGCTTTAAAATTACAGAAATTATATCTAACAGTAACAGAACTTACTTACTGAGAAAAAAGCACATTCCAGCTGAGTGAGAAATAAAAAGCTTACAGTAAATACACCATATGTCTTCAAACTGTAACCACTAACCCAAAATACTTCCTGAATTAAGAGACTGACTCCAATCTTATATTGCAGTGTAGAACTGCTCTTTATTTTCGATTTTGCCCACTGAGTGCAACAGGGATTTAATATCTTGTTTCAGTTCAGAAAATACAATATCATAACCAGGTGGTAAAATACCAAAAAAAAAGTCAATCTCATGCCATAATGCGAAATACTGCTAGATGCAATTTTAATACATTTTCTTATTTGCCAGGAAGTTTCTCTTACGTACACTCATAACCCTTATATTGTATGTATCAGTCATCCTGTCAATTTTGGGTTTGAATCATTCCAGAGTCTTCTTGCCAGTGGAATAAACAACGCAATGTAGCCACTAAATTAAAACTGTAGTTGATATCTTACATTGTTTGAGACTTTTATTTCTCCTTTTGATATATATATCTTTAAATATATGTTGTTACATGTAATAAACATTTATTTTCTGGAATTTTGAAAGAGGCACTTTCACTTTCTGCAATTCCCCAATTTGTTCACTGTACAACTTCCATAAAGAACGGAAGATGCAAAGGGCTTATAGAAAAGAGCCGGGGCTACAAAAGAGCCTGAAGCCTGGCAATCTTCCAAGGAAAAAAAGATCAGTGTGGTTAAATCATCACACATACATTAAAAAAATAGAAAGTTACAATAATGTGTTTGATTCTAGCATTTCACAGGAAGTCCAAACACAGAAATCTTCTTAAACAAAGTTGGGTGTTGGGGGGGGGGGGGTGTTCTATAAAAATAAAGAATCTTACAGTATAATACACATATCTACTCATTCCAAGTCATTCACACACTTTTGCTGATGTGCAGGAACAGCAGCAGTGTAATGCAACTTGTACTCACTTAAGTTGGCGTGACTGAAAAAAGAACATAGCCAAACATTCTTCCAGTCACACATTAATTGTAAGGCAAATGAATCTTTGATCCCATAAAACCTGGATTAATTTTCAGTCTGTACAGAAGTGAAAGTTCTTATCATCCTCCCTTCAGTTTCTCTTCCCCTGGCTTCTCTTCTTACTTTATTATCTCTCCCAAAGCTGTATCTCAAACAATCCTGAACTCAGCTCAACCTCCAAAGCCTAATCTAACTCTTTCTTTTGGCACTTACTCATTATCATCGAAAGCCAACTTTAGCTTCAGTTCTTGCCTTGTATCTTTTGTCACTTCTGCCTAGACTCACTTCTGTGGCACACAATTTTTATCACAAAACATCCCTAGCACTTGAGTCTCATTTTCTCGTTTCTAAACCATGGGCATTCTGGCATAATCTTCTTCCCACTCCCACATCATACTATTAGCTAGTCCTTCCACCTCTCCACAATAATACCGCATTCCTTTAGGTCCTTTTTTTTTATTATTTTTTATATGAAACTGTAATTAAAAACTGTTTTCATTTTGAAACTATTTGATCTACTATTTATTTTCAAATTCCTTCCACTGTTAGCAATTCTTATCTCATGTTGTAGTGTCCAAAAATTCACTTTCTGGTATAGTCATGCCTATAAACTGGCATATATTTCTTTTTTCTTTTTTTTTTTTTTTTAATAGCACCTTTTCCCTTCCTTTGTGAAGCAGCAACAATTGAGCTCTACTTAAAGCTATGACATAATTAAAAACACAGAAATGAAAGTTTTCAGCATCCTTTTCATCTTTAACAGTATAAACAACAGATATCAGTCATGTGTCTAGCTAGTCAAGCCAAAGTGCCTTCACCAAATATTTTGTTTGTCAATTATTACAATTCTATCTATTCATATTCCACTAATTTTAAGCTATAGTAGTGAGAATACATTAGGTGAAGTTACAGATGACACGCTTCCTCTTTTTTCTTTACTATTAATACAGTAGTAGTATGGTGTTTAACTGAGAGTATTTTAACAGCTATGCTGATTTAATGTTGTGTATTAGAAACTTATGCAAGACAACAGCAATGGGCATCTTTCTAATTCACACACACAGTTGACAATGAAGGACTGATGGCTATAATTTTTTAAAATACATCTGGATCAAACAGCTTCATAAATAAAAATAAAATACTATGCTGCATTACTTATTTTAAGCATCAACTGCTGTATGGCCAACAACCTGCATGGCTTTGCCATCTGCACAACAAACATCTTTCCATTGAGTATCAGCAAGAGCACAAACGTAATGTGACAAAATAAAACTAGCAAGATGAGAAGTCTTAGAAACCTATTCACAATTTCAAGCAAAGGATAGATGCTAGACAAAGAAGTCTTGTGCTAGCTGTATTTTTGGTGACTTCCAGTAATATGCTACCTTGCATTGTCTTACTTCTGCCACAAAAAGAATAGGTGACATGATCAGAAAGAATGGAGAAGGATCACACTGACAGTTCCTCAGCAGTGGAAAGCAACACTTTACAATGCAGTCACCTGCGTTTTAGCTTCAAATTATGTGAAAAAAAAATAAATAAATCAAGTTTTCACAGATCTCTTGATCATTACTTCAGTAAATAACTGAAGCAATGGTTATGGTAGAGAATACTCTCTACTAAGGAATTACATACATATTTTGTGGCTGAGAGAGCAGGCAAATAGGAAATACCTTTTGACTAGTTCTAGTAGGAGTACTCACTCCTTAAAATGAAGTTTAGGAGACAACTCGGAGAACATATCCTTATATTTTCCAGCTGATTAAAGAGTAGCCCATTCACAAAGTATCTGTCAACTTTTTCATACATATGTCACTTTTTTTTCCACATAGGAAGAATTTATTTCCAAAAAGCTAAATGCAACATAGTTTATAATAACCACAACCAGCTACAGACACTAGAAATTATCTCAGCCTAAGTAAGTTATTCACAAATTAGAAACAATAACAAAAATGTATAGGTAAATTAAACACTATTAGAAATAGTGCCCTCAACATAAGAAGATGGAGCTGTTGGAACAAGGCCGGAGGAGGGCCATGGGGATAATCAGGGGGCTGGAGCACCTCCCGTATGAAGACAGGCTGAGAAAGTTGGGGCTATTCATCCCAGAGAAGAGAAAGCCGTGTGGAGAGCTCATAGCTGCCTTTCAGTATCTGAAAGGGGCCTATAAGGATGTCAGAGAGGGACTCTTCATCAAGGACTGCAGTGACAGGACAACAAGCAATGAGTTTAAACTTAAACAAGGGAGACTTAGGTTAGATATAAAGAAGATACTCTCTTCTGGGAGAGTTGTGAGGCACTGGAGCAGGTTGTCCAAGGAAGCTGTGACTGCCCCATCCCTGGCAGTGTTCAAGGCCACGTTGGACAGAGCCTTGAGCAACCTTGGCTAGTGGAAGGTGTCCCTTCCTGTGGCGGGGGGATGGAACTAGATCTTCCTAAAGTCCTTTCCAACTCAAACCATTCTATGATTCTATGAAATAAACCTCACTCTAACAAGCTGGTACAGCATTAAGAGAAGTCCAAAAGAAGCTTTGCATATGTATACAATGCTCCGCCATTTCTAGCTAGGCTTTCAACTGCTTTCAGCAGAATCACTCTCATCTTAGAATCTGATCTCCAAAGAAAACAAATTTGTACTGCATTTTCCTTCTCATTTCAATTTTTATAATTTCACACAGATAGTAAATGTAACGCTATAAAACCATTGACACAATTCATCATAACGATATTACTTGCATGTTTTTTTGATTCTAGTGAAGTCCTCAAAATGAGGCTTAAAAAATAATTGTATAAGAATGTACACACTATAATCATGCTCCATGTGATTCAAGTAGTTTACGTAATTGACTTTTGCTTAAACTTCCCATCATCTGTCACCAAATCCATGATTACAATGAAAATTAATCTGAGTTGCACACTAATTCCAAAAAAAAAAAGGATTTAGTATTATGGGTCTTCAGCATTGTCAATTCAAAATATCTAAATTTCAGAGATAGCTGGGATTTTGTTGCTACTGCTGATGGTTGTTTGTTTTGTTTTGTTTTTTCTTTGCAGAACATTTTCCTAAGAGTTTTGTAACCTGATCTTTTGTTTTCACTTCAATTCTTTACACTTTGATTATAATGCTGTCCAGAAAGTCTGGATTATGTTTACAAGGCTGATCTTATAGCAGGCTCAAATATTTATTTAAAAGACAAAAATCATCACAAACTGCAACAACTTCTTAAATTCAACTAAAAAAAAAATTAAGTAACAATCCTTATTAAAACTTTATTTCTCAGGTCACTATTGTGTTATATTAGGGGCTCTGTCACTAGCTATTTTATTCTATTTTTTTCAAAGCTTATCCAAATGGAAACAGCTTCTAGATGCTTAAATTCAAATGCAATTTGAATGACTACCAAGGAAATTCTACAGACCACAGTTTACACTCCTTGATTTTTTTCTGCAGAAATTAATATATTAGGAATTTCATTGAAAAAAAAGTTGTAAATTTGCATAATCATTCTATTACAATTCAGTTAATTTCAAAAAAGGCCCACAGTTGAATTATTGGCTTCTTTACTAAATATAAGAAAGCAATTTTCACAGAACAAGAAAAATAGAACAGAAAGCCTTATGTGCACCAGCCTTTGTTCCATTGATTGCCATAACATTTTGTCTTTAAAAGCTGTGTGATGGTAATAATGTTGATACTTTTTGATTTTATTTTTTTTATTCTAAAATAACCTACAGAGAAATCCAATACTTCTGTTTTTCATATCACCACCCATCAAATGAAAAGACAGAAAATATCCCCATTATGAACAGTAACAATGAATTAGAAAAGCTCTAGCCCTATTTAATAAGGATTGTATATTATCTATTCTCTTTCCTCTCAGCACCTATTTACAAGAATACCCATTCGAACAAGTGTTCATGTGCACAATACTTAAAAATACGTATTTGCTTTAAAACAAGACCAACAGAAGCTGACACACACTGAAGTATAAATACCACATGGCATAATCAAGAATTTTTAGTATTTCCACTAATTATTGCAAAAAAAAAGTCACGTGAAATACACAGTTTTAATACAAACATCAGAGCAATGCTAATATGATTTGCCTCAGTCTTCACCGGCAAATGCTTTGACCACACAACCCAAGTCTTGGAAGGCAGACACAGGGACTGTGAGAATGAAGACCTTAGGACCACTGTAGGAGAGGATCTGGTTCGAGACCATCTTAGGAACCTGAAAGCACACAAGTCCATGGGACAAGATGAAATCCATCCGCGGGTCCTGAAGGAGCTGCAAATGAAGTTGCTAAACCACTGTCCATCATATTTGAAAAATCA
>JAOEHY010049289.1:0-15123 GCA_025447955.1 Psilopsiagon aurifrons
TCGTGGTTTAAGCCATAAATCAGCCACGCAGTTTGTTCACTCACTTCCCCCTTTTTCTTCCCTCTGTTCCTGGAGGGTTGGGAAGGAGAAGTGAAAGAATGCAACTCCCACAGGTTGAGGTAAGAACAGTTTAATAAATAAGGTATAACACAAACCACTACTGCTACAACTAATAATAATAATAGCAAGAGAAATACAAAGGAAGAGAATAGAACAGCTCACCACGTATACCCAGCCCGACCAAGCCAGTGCACCCCCCGCCACCCTTCCGGGTCTCTCCTCTCCGTTTCTGCATCCTGGGCATGACGTGCTATGGTATGGAATACCATACCCACCCATCACATTCTTTCTTGCAGAGAGACGGGAGCTTTGCAATTGTGGCAAAAAAGTAAAAAAGTGCTTGAAAGTTTAATTACAAGACATCTTTTGGGCTAACCTACTCATTTTGATCTAACCTACTGCTTTTGCAGAAAGAAATCTATGCTATAATGCTCTTCCACTGAAGGCAGAGCAACATATTCTAATACATAGTTAGGAAGTAACCAACTGAAACCTTAGAAAAATCAGAAAGAGTGGAAGATTGATGTAGTGATTTAGGAAACCTATGCACAAATAATAAACCCTTAAATGGTGAGCTATGTGGATGCTATAGCATTTCTACTATAAACTATCCCTTAGGACTGCTTTTAATCCAGGTCATTTCAGCGATCTACTTTAAGCAGCTGTACAAACAATCTTGATAGGATGTAAAACAGATGTGGAAATCAATGGCCAGAACAAAGGGAAGAGTCCAAAATTTTTGTTTTTCTCTGTTGTTTAAGCCAGCACATTAAGAAACAATGGCTTAATAGGTTTCTTTATGTAGGACTGTGTACGTCCTTCATTTTCACTCTGTAAATAAAAAAAAAAAAAGGAGAGGTATCCTCATACTGGGGATAAGGGAAAACAATGTGAAGAATCATTGCTACACAAATAGATCTAAATTTGATGACAAAGTATTAAAAGGGGTGTTCACTCTTGTTCCTTAGGCTCTTCAAAACTGGCTTTTTCTACATAGAGAAGTTGTTAAGTATTAGTGGCCTTACTGGGAATTTATTCCAGTGACTAAAAAGGAGTCCGTAATTTAACAGTATAATTTATGCAATTCTTTAATATTTGTTGTGCATGCTAAAATAAACATATCTAAGAGTGTGAGTAATAAAATTCTGTCTTTTAAGTTTCTGCAATAACTCATTGCTAATGTTTCTATTTAATGTGATGGAGATTTTGTTGACTAAGTGGGAAATTCGTATCCACAAATACCATATGCACTAACAATAGGCATGATTGTATTATGGACAAAATATCTGCTGTAAATCAGAGCTTCTGTGGCTCTTTTCCTGCTCATTTTCCAGGCACGATGTCAATATTTGGCAATATTATTAGTCTGAAATTTTCAGGGTCACTAAAATTTCCTTTGAGTTTTAATTATTACCCTTTACCAGTAAATATTCTGCCACACATTGTATTCCAAAACTATTTTTATTCCTCCCTGTTAAAAATGTACATTTTCCATTTTCTTGGTGTTTTTTAATAGCATCCATCTGAAAGTTTATAGTGCCTCCCTTTTTATATCCTTTTCTTCTCCCCTTTCCTCATCTCTTTCTCACCCAGAAACAGAGCACCCATAGCTAGTATGCACGTAGGTAATTTTCCATTTTGTTGTATCTTCTCCTTCTGCAGTTACAAATGCTGCAGTATCCCAAATGCTGCAATAAAGACTCAGATTGGTTTTGTACCTGTGCTTAGCACCACTAAGGGACTAATGAACGAATGTGTACTTAGAGCAGTTCAAGCGTCAGAAAGCTGGTCAAATAATATAAGGGAGCATCAATTTCCATATACACTGAGTTTTCTGCTAGCATTAGTAGGGAGGTTTGGCACATTCTTATATGGGATGTCATTTGGATAAAAACTCCATACAGAGCAGATGGTTGTTGTAGAAAGAAATAGTCAATAAATATGCCAGAATACCAAGTTGTAAAAAGCTATGAAATACACCAAAGCACCAATCTAGTTCCACACTCTCTGTGGTGAGGCACTGAGCTCAGTTGCTGTTTCTTAGGTACACTAGACTCATTTTAACCAGTTTTCTTGCTACTGATTTGGCCACCTTATTTAACATATCACATTGAGCAGACAAACTCACTGAAGTGTAGGGAAAATGTTGTCCAGAACAATCAGAAAATGTTTGCTATATAAAATCCAGATTCAAGGTAGTTCCAGCTAGCACATCTGTTTACAGTAATTTCTATATTTGGCACCTTAAAGAAATATTTTTTATGCTTTATATCATTATGTGTTATATCCTCCCATTCACAAAACCACAATTTTAGCAAAAAAAGATCTGAACTAAGAGGAAGTTAAATGTTTTACAAACACATCTAATGTAGTTTGTCAACTACAACTGCTGTTGAACAGAAGAACACACTCTGTGATTCTTAATATGTAATGTAAATAACTAGTATTGGGTAGTTATAATTCACAGGCTAAGTACTGTGATAAGATTTTGCAGACAACTGAGGAATATTACATATGCTTGTGGCAGTCCTAATCATCTCAGATACAAGTTTATTATACTTGTATAATGTATACATGTACACACAGACCAAAGAAAGGGGAGTGAAGAAAAAAAATTACCTTTAACCATGTCTTGTACTATAGGCCCTCCCTGATAGATGAACACTAAATGAAGCAAAATGTCTTTACTCAAAGTTTAGTGTTTTGTTAAATATAAACAGACTTGAAAAAGCATGGATTCTCTCACTTTATTTTTCTTTATTTTGCTTTATTTGACAAAATGTTTACTGTTCTGACTTTTGTATTGGAAGGAAAAAAAATAATTGAAAGTGAGGTCTGGAGATTGACACTGTGAAAACAATAAAATGGACAAAGCCAAAGAAAGAGAAAAAGTGTCCTAAAATCACAGTTATCTTCATTAATTACAGTTGAGGAATATAAAAGGAAGTGGTCCAGAAGTAGGGGAAAGAAGATTTCTGGTGAGCAAATTTCTAACAAAGGAATCTTAGGGACTAAGATAAAGAGGTAAAAAATAAGGAAAAGGAAGGTTGTAGGAGACCCTGAATGCACCAAAGGTCTTTTAAAAGATGTATGATGGGAAAGAAAAAAGTGTAAGAATGAAGCATTTTTATTCCAGGACTAAAAATATTAAGAAATACATAGCATCTTGCAGTTTCTCAAGCAAATATAAATCACAAGGGTGGGGTCACCAAAAAATGAAGATATCACTAAATCCTTTCACTGGATCAACTAGAAATGTGGTGACGAGTTCTCAATGCTTTTCATCTTTAATCATGTCCTAGATCCCAGCCTACTTAAGATTTTGAACCAGAAACATAATTCATTATTGCAACTGCTGTTCTGCTGCTCAAAGCCAGAAAATTGTATTTCCATGTAAAGGCTAGATTGCGTACCACAACAGTGACAACCTTTGGCACTTCACTGCTGAAAGTAGTCTTGTCTGACCAGATGGCTCTTTGATCACTCCTTGCCTCCAGATTCATATTCCTACCACCTTCCTTCTGCTAGACTTGGTGTTATTTGGTTTCATCAAGCTGATTCACTTCCTGGAACAGAAAACCAATCCAGCCATCACTGCTTTCTTTGTGGTATGAGTTGCTCATTCCAGTAAAGGATCACACAAGAAACTTCCCTGTGCACAATAACGTATGACTGGAAAGCCAAACGTATCCTGGGCTGCATCAAAAGGAGCTTGACCAGCAGGTCAAGTGAGGTGATCCTGCCCCTCTACTCTGCTCTTGTGAGACCTCACTTGGAGTACTGTGTGCAGTTCTGGTGTCCTCAACATAAAAATGGAACTGTTGGAACAAGTCCAGAGGAGGGCCATGAAGATGATCATGGGACTGGAGCAACTCTCATATGAAGACAGGCTGAGAAAGTTGGGGCTGTTCGGCGTGGAGAAGAGAAGGCTGTGTGGAGCCTCATAGCAACCTTTCAATATCTGAAGGGGGATATATAATATCTATAGGGATGCTGGGGAGGGATGCTTCATTTGGGACTGTAGTGACAGGACAAGGAATAATGGGTTCAAACTTAAAGAGGGGAAGTTTAGATTGGATATGAGGAAGAAATTCTTTAGTATAAGGGTGGTGAGGCGCTGGAATGGGTTGCCCAGGGAAGTTTTGAACGCTCCATCACTGGTGGTGTTCAAGGCTGGGTTGGACAGAGCCTTGTGTGATATGGTTTAGTGGGAGGTGTCCCTGCCCATGGCAGGGGGATTGGAGCTTGATGACCTTCAGGTCCTTTCCTACCCTAACTATTCTATGATTCTATGATTATACCATTTTGTTAGCTAATTACTGAGAGTTGTATTCAACTTTTTGATGTTATTGGTTATGGAAAATGAAGATTAAACCTGAGATAAGCATTTACCAATGGCAAGCATGATAAAAGCCCATCATGAAGACTCTCCTCTTAGTTTCTGTACAAGCTCCATAAAACAGATGGACATGAGGAACTCTGCTGATCTGATGGCCTTCTTCTGTAGAAATCAGTGCTAGCTGCTGTTGTCGAAAAAGGTAGTCCAAGTAAAATTGCACTATGTAGGTTGCATTTGCATGAACATGAACCTGAAAAAGATGTACATCAGAGCTGTTTCTATCTGCCATTTGAAGGTTTAGAGTAGGAGTGGATCATAAAGGAAGAAAAAGGTGAAAAATGAGTCTGGGTATAATTGCCAGTTGACAAAATATAGGCCCATCCTGTAAATAATTCAGTATAAGCCCCTAGCAAAAGCAAGCAATGCAAGGACTGATTTGTTTGGGGTGCAAAATGGATATTTTAGGCAGAAGTCTGTCACTGCTTTCTTCTTTTAAAGAACCAAGGGAAATGGATTCTGGTTTAAAAATTTTAAGAAGTATATTCCTTCTCATATTATACTCCTCTTACAAAAAATACAATATAATTTTGTTTGCAGGAACCCTTTCCCTTCAAAACCATTATTTGTACTAATTTTGTTTTGTTTCACTTAATTAGTTCCTGAATAATACTGCATAAAGTTGAAATGTTTTAGTAATACCCATAGTTAGCAGTAATTTGAACTTAAGCATTGTTTTATTATTTTGAAAGCTCAGAAGTTCATGACTAGCTCATGGAAACTTTCTCTCTTTGCCTTTTGAAAATGTAGACATTTCAAGGGCTCCAACTCAGCAAGAATTTAAAGTTTATAACCCTGTAAGAGCTACAACCTAGATTACTAGGTTACTAGATTACTTACCCAAGAGTAAGGGGTGGCATTTTTGAAACTGAGATTAATTCTGCATGGACTATTACATCCTGATGTTAAATCTTGGCAAATTAATTCTTTGCTTTTTTATGCTAAGTCATTTAAATCCAAAGGTTAAATGAAACACCATAACTAGGAATATAACAAGCAAAGAAATTTTATTCAATTGCATAGTATATCTTACCTGAGAAGACTACAATTTGTAATCATGTTTCTCCTTTGCATGAGTAGTCAAGCACTAATAAGAAAGTGTCAGATTAAAAGCATGCCACTGTCAAAATGGTGGCTTGAATACCAACCTGAAAACAGGAGTTACTTTCTCATTAGTGTGCCTCACATGGTACACATTTCTTTAAACTGGGATAGAGTTAAACTCATGAAAATCCTTATCAGTGAACTTGAGAGTCTTGCATTTTGCCTCTAACATACTGAGGCTTGAATGGGTTTCAAAACAGTTACTCTGTATTTTAGTTCAACTATATCTTGTCTATGCATTTCCAGAGGTCTGGTCACCAGATTATCTTACTTGGGACCAATTTCTGCAATGAGTGAACATCCTCTTCCAATTAGTGGATCTCCAGTTAGATTAATGTTTCAGTTATCTGCTGTTATTTGAATAGTGTCCTTATATTGAATGTCAAAAGTGTTTTGGAAAACTAAGCTCATACAAGTTGGTAAAAAACTTCTAAAATACAAGAAACTTCAACACGAAAAAGACTTGAACTGAAGACCTAATCATTGGCAGACATTCCTTTTTCTATGATCTGGGATACCAGCCTGGATGCTCATTCTCACTGGTAAATATAATTTTGAACTGGGGAGAATATTTTCCAGCTGACTAATTGCTAGATAGCTTTGTTAAAAAAAGGCTCTTTTAATGGTGTGTTTTAGGGTGCTGGAATACATGGAAGCTGTTTATTTCCATCTTTGGGGGAAAAAGACCTGTAATGAACAGCTGTTAATTTTATAACACAAATAAAATTTTTTGCTGCATTCTGTATAACTATATAGCTGATGGGGTGTAATGTCAAAATTATTCTGACCAACATCTAATGACAAACAAAAAGCAACGCGATCTACTGTCCTTCCTTTCGGTGTGGTGTTCATCTATTCTTATAGATTGCTGGTTTCTCTCAAGTCAGCTATGGATATTGCTGGCATCCTGTCTTGCTGATAATTCTCAGATCCTTTTTTTTTTTTTTTTTTTCCCAGGATCAGTGGGCCTAATAAAATGTTCTTCTTCAAAAATTTCTGGGTAGCTCTTTAAAAAGTCAAGTCAAATTTAGATATCTTTTTCTTTGAATCTGTTGGATCTGCTGTTACCCTTTACAGAAGATGTATATTTGCCACTTCTGTTGAACGCTCTTAACTTGCTTTAGCCCTAGCCAACATAATTTAAAAATAATGTCTCATACAAGATTCAAACAACCCACCATCAATTAGAAAAGCATGTCTGCAAGGTTTAGTTAGTTTAAAGTTGCCAAGCAGGATTACTCTGGGAACAATGATATATTTTCACTCTCAGTTCTTGTTAATTAGTAGGCCATAAAATGATTCTTACTCACCATAAGATCTTTGAAGTTCAAATAACTAAGATAAATTTCATCCAGCTCATTGTTCTTTTCAGTTTTAGTCAGCTAAAAATGCTGCTTAATATTTTTCTTAATACAAGGCATGTTTATTTCTAACCTACATTCATTTGCATATCAGAAAGATCTATTTGACTGATGCTTTATCATCCTTTTACAAACATTCTACTTCAGTTAGAAGGCAACAAATTACATTATAAGACATCCATTTTCTGATACAATTATTTTGTTGAAAAAAGAAAAAAAAAGTATGAAGAATCCTGACAGTAGTGCAGAAAACCCTCTTACTTAGCACTCCCACATATGTTTGAAACTACTTTTCTTTTTTTTTCAAAGAAGAAAGAAAATATTTTTTTATCCAAATCAGTGGTTTAAGCAAAGCACTGCTGTGAGCCTCAAGGATAGCACAACCTGACACTGCTTAATTCATCTGCCCACATTTTGCAATGACAAGGTTTCTGTGATTAACAGGGCTTTAGTAAAATTTCCATGGAAATTAAAAATACAATAAAATTTTTATTATTTTCTGGAATTAAAATGATGAATTGTATTGCATAGGGCGGTATAACATCGCGGTATTAATTATTTTAATACTACCTCAATTTTTTAGTGCAAAGAGAACAATGGATTTTTTAACAGATGACACAATTGCATGGCTGATGATGTCAGAAAAGTTGCTGAAGTGTTGGTGTGTGGAGAAAAAAGAAGTATATAAAGAAGCTGTGGCCAAGAAAAGGAGTGGAGATAGCATGTAAGTAACATATCTTGATTGGTAACTTCACCGGTTACAGCGGAAAGCACAAAGGCAGTAGTACCATACCAGTAATGAACTCAACATGGAGATTCAAGTCTACAGTATTAGATTATTTTCCAAAATAGCTATTAACTCTGTTAATCGTACTTCATATCTCAGAAAAGGTTTTACCTATGCTTTGTCCATCTGCTTACTTAGCTATGACTTTAATAAGTGGAAAGACTTTAGAACAGTTGTTAACAATTGAGTAAATTACCTACTCTTCTACAGGAGCAAAATTTAGGGATATTGAAACTTTATAATTCTATAAAAACACTTTAGTGTAGCATTTAGCATGGAGTATAGTTCACTTTTTTGGGAAGAGTGACAGTATTAGCATCTGCTCAGCTAGCAAGAAAATGGGTCAGTAATATACTGGAAACCCCACTGATACTCTGACAATCTGCTTCTCTTCTCCTAGCTTTTAGGTTAGGATTTTCATTTACTTGTTGAAATTAGGACAAATTATTTTCCTGGGGAAAGGTGATATGTAAGTGTTTGGAGAAAGCAGCAAGAATAGCAAAACAGAATATTCCACGTGCCCTTTTAGCTCTCTGTGTTTCTGGGACTCTCACATCTGTCACAAGCTGAATCATTATCCTTAGGTTGCACTTCCCATGTAAGCACCTTGTAAATTATGTCAATAAAGCTTTGCAATGGAATTCTTATAGGCTTCCCAAAAAGTAGCCTGTCTTTGGCTGAGCTGGTAAGAAATTCATGCATTTCCCAGCTGTCAGCTACATTTTGTCAAGGTCCACAAACTGCAGCTTAGGAAGGGATGCGTAAGATGGCCTTTTTGCCCTTCTGATCTCAATCCTCCTGGCTCTAGGCTGCTTCCTCATGTGATTCTGGGGCTGTCACCAGTTAAGCCAGCTGGCAGTGGCCTCAGAGAGCTGATATTTTTTCACTTTGAATTAGATCTGCATAAATCCCTCGCCAAATAGACCTCTATCCAGAGCAATGGACATTCATTGAAATGTACTTGAAAACACAGTTTACCAGCTAGATGAGGGAGGGCAGTGATAGGAGAGGCTTTCATCAACAGAGATTACCATCAGGAGCTATGGTTCTGTAATGTATATATTGGCATATCAAAGGAGACACTGTAGTAGCTCAGTGCCACCATGGTATTTCCTTATCATAATGGCATAAAGATAGTGAACTGTATTGTGTAGTGAACTGTATTCAAAGGTTTTGAATAGTGCTTTAATTCCTTATCATACAAGGAGGATTCCAAAGGAAGATGGCTCCTGTTCGACCTGCTGTTTCAGCTGGTTTTTGACTCTCACATACAGGTGTTTCTATATTCTACGCAATTGACTGCCATGTGATGGTGATTGATAGCTGTGATCTTCTATCCAGAGTAATCTATGAAACTAGGAAATATGGTGAAGCAGAGACACAGATGTGTGTTAAATGACTGTGATTTATCTATTAAATCCACAGAAGAAATTATTATAACATCTGCACTACTACTATTCCTCACAGTCTAAATCAGTCTTAATATACAGGTAATGATTTTCCCCTATCAACTTTTAATGTAAAGAGAGAATATAAAAAACAGTATTAGGCTGTAGTCTCACAATTGCATAGTGCCTTACATGTAGCCCACATAAAAACACAGGGACTGGGAGCACTTTCCAGTCTGTAGGTCAGAGCAAACACCTCCACCATATTCTGACTGTGCGCCAGTGGATTTGCACTGGTCACTGGCCATTCTCTGCACTCTGAGGTGCAGTAGAACTCAGTTCCAATATATATTTTTTTGTTGCCTACACTTCGTTCAGTAGAAAAGTTTATGTGTCTTGCTTGTGTATGTTTCCGCTGGCTATAGGTTTTATTCTAATAGGAGATATTATCTCTCCCTGAAGTAATTCTGAGCTTATATTCTTAGCAATTGCAGCTAAAAAGTTATATTGCTGGTGTCATGGTGGATTTGGTGCAAGAATGTGTGAATTTTCCACGAAATACAGTGAAGTCTTTGTTTTTCAGTATGGCACTTTTTTGAACTCTGTGTGGAATAGAAAGTTTAACTTTATTTAGACCTTATTGAGGTGAACGTCCAGGTGATATAAAGGTGCATTATACATTAAGTCTTTAATACCGAAACCTAATGGCCCATCAACTTTTCTTCAACCAACAGATTCTTTCTATTACCCCAGGTGCTTTACAAATAGGGCTCATGCCGCATCCCTAGCTTTCTCATGGCGCCTGTCACATATTCACATTTAATTATTTTCATGGTGGTTGCCTCTGGCTGTGGGATGCCCTAAGCAGTAGGAAGCAGCAGCTGAGCACATTTCTGTTATATGACCTATTCCAGTGATGTGCTGTTGATTGCCTCTTGTTTGGCATGGATGGTGTAAACATGCTCGCTTCAGCTGGAATGGTTAGGCATCTTGTGCCCCATAGAAATGAGTCTTTAAACAGAACTGTGCCGTTTTTTGACAAGATTGCAAACCCAGCTGATAAAGATAGGATTGTTTTCACAATGTTCTTTGACTTCTCTGCGTCATTTAATTTATTATGGAATGATAATTGGGTTAAAAAGAAAAACAAAGGCTGAAGAAAATAAAACTAGGACACGGTTTTAGACACTCTAATTTATAAATGGATTAGAGGCTGAAATAATGACAGGCTGCAACTATAACACCTCACTGAAATTTCATCAGTAAGAGACTTCCTACATGTGTTTGTGTTTTTCTGGGAGTAGTTCTCACTTCAGTTTTCAGTATTTTTATTAATAAACTTCAATAAAATCTGAAATCAGGATAAAGACTGTAGATAACAGAAGGTGGGGCTCTAAATTATAGTAGTGAAATGTGATAGAAGATAAAAATATAGTCTTTCGTCTTATAGTCTTGCATTATGTCAGATATAGGCTGGAGAGAGCTGTCTCATAGCTCCTATGAAGGAAAAAAATGTCTCGTTTTATTTCTTACTATCTATCTGCTCAGTGGAAATTTTCAAAATTTAAAAAAAACTGACATAAAATACTTTTAAGTGGATGAAGAGTATCACTTTAAAAAAATTAACAAAAGAAAATATCTAAGTACTACCTTCTTGTAGAAATCTTCTCCAGTAGACATTTTAAAATGCACCGTAGAATAAATATGACAAGAACTTCAACACTACAATTGTTTTCTGACAAAGAAATAAATTATTCTCTGGTGTCAAAATATGTTTCAATTTCTGAAAGCATTCATATTTACAGATTTAATTTAAGATATTTTAAGATCTTTTTTCTTTATTTTAGCATTCAATAAAACCAGAAACACAGGCTTGCTGCAAGATAAAGAGAAATATATTCTGAAATAAGCAATACTCATGGTCCTTGTGATCTAGAATTTAGAGTGTTTTTCGTATGCATAAGGACGTAAATATCAGTAAAAAGGTCTTCATGGGTTTTTGACATGTATTTGTGATCTGTGAAACAAGCAGTCTGTCCAGCAAAAAATACTCGAACGCAGTACTCATGAGCACGTGTGCTCTGTTTCTTTCTTCTCTTTTCCTACTCTGCTATATATGATGTCTGTAAAAGAACCAGAAATGACAGGAGATAGTATTACGGGTACTGTGGAAATTACTTATTAATATAAGAATTTAGTTACTGACAGATGATATACTGTAGGAAGAATAAGATTTTATTGATCTATTAAGACAATAAGAAGCACACAGAATATGCAAAATAATGTATTTTCAGGTAAAAAGTTCAAAGCGTAAAGCGGTAAATAGAATCCGGTTGTTAACTTATATGGTCTCATATCTTTTCCTTATCTTACTCCAAATTTTCTTTTCTAAATGTCGAACCTATTAGATTTAAAGGCTAAAATACATCCCTTAACTGCTTTTACAAAAAGTTGTGTGAGTCTGGGGAGTTCTTAAGGAACTTCCTTCCTTCCCTTGCAAGGAATCTAACCATGATCCTGGGAAGTGCAAGGTGAAAACTTAAAGCATCTTGGGAAGTTTCAGGTCAGCCAGGAGTGTATGTGATAAGTTTAAGTGTCTTCAGAGTAAGTGCAGTCACAGTCTAAGTCATGTCTAAGTCTATGTCACAGTTTAAATCATAGTCTATACTTCTGACTTACGTCTATGTGCAAGTTAATGAGGGCTTAAGGATGATCAGAAGCTTATCTCCAAGTCCCTTCACTTTGGTAGTCATTAACAATAATAATATTTGATTTCTTCAATAAAACATATCCCACTATAAATATGCAAAGTGCTATTGTTCCCGAATTAAAAAAGCCTATGCCTTCTCTAAAATCCTTGAAAACTGGACAAAACCTGCTATATTGAATTCTAGCACCAGAACAAACAAGGTGACCTGTGTTTGAGGTACTTCTTTTCTCCTTATTGAATGTGAATTAGGAAGACAGAAAACAGTAACTGAAAAATACCCTTGAGATCAGTTTCCAAATGCTTCTTCTGTTGTAAAAAAATGTGCTTGTTCAAGCAATTGAATGGGCAAAATTAAGCATCTTTATACACAAATAGATAAATTTATTAGCAGAAACTAACTTCCATCTGTTAGGGGAATCACCAGAATTCCCCACCCCTATCTCCAATGCTCTCCTCTACTGAATTACCATCATTTGCCAAATTCAAGTTTCTAATACACATGAAGAATTTGTTACACATAGCCATACAGAAAATATCACAGTAATATCTTTACCAAATTCACCTCTGCAAGAAATACTGTGCAGTCTATGAAGAGATATCAAAATTCATGATAAATACAGAACTAAATGAAGTATTGAAAGAAGATGAGATATTGTCACAAACTAAGTTCATAGTGAAAGAAGAGTATAGCATTCATCAGAGTATGACTTCAATTTCAATTTGCTTAATCCTAAAATAAGCATAAATCAGCAAACTGGGAAAGTCTCACCCAAATATGTTAATGAAAAATACAGGTTTTGTGTAGGAAAGTTTCTAGTGAAAGATGGTTTCTTTTCCATCTTTACCATCAGGGTGAAAACAAGATGCTTTGCCTTAGATCAATCCATGTCTTTATGTCCACCTGCTGCCTCAAGGAATTTTTAGCTTGGAAATTTGATGTCTTAATATTGTTAATTGGCTTTTACAGGGGAGTGAAGGAGTTCATGTCATCTAGCCTATGAGCTTCAGCAAAAAAAGCAAAGAGTGGAACTCCAAAACTATTATTTCAATTGATAACAGAAAAGTCTAGATAAGTCTATATAACTGCAGACATCACTCAACTTAATTTTTTAATGATTTGAAATCTGTAAATTTTAAATAACTTGAAGAATTTTCCCCAAAATTCAATAAGAAGGATACTGTTATTTATTTAACAAAAAGGATGGTTAATTTTTGAGATAGGTAAAAGTTCTGCTAATTAGCAAAAATAAGAAAATGTAGCTTCATGGCAGGATCCTGACAGAAAGAAATAACTTTAGCTACTACACTGAAGCTAATGAATCTACTTAGTGACAGGGTGTGAAATAGGAAAATGTTTCCATAATACTAATGCTAACACTGACACTAATAATCGCAAATTTCCTTGATTCTATATATGTTAAAATTCACATACAACATATTTCTGTCTGAATTAAGTATTTCAATGGCTGTATGTATCTTCTTTTGTAGTTTTTGAGTAGTAAGTTAATACTATTTGTAGTGATCATCGGTTTTAGAATGATTCAAAATGGCAATTTTCATAAAAACGATAGTTGCAGAATATGAATTTCCAGACATAAAGTTCTATATTAATGTGTGCACATTTTGATATCAAATGTAAGTAAACTCATATAATTTGGTGAAATACTCTCCAATATTAAATTTGAATGATGCATATTTTTTATTTCACTTTGGAGAAAGTGAATCATGAAAGTGAACTTGAGATGTCTCTCATTATTATTTTTTATTATTATTATTATTTTATAATATTATTATTTTAAAAATATTCTATACAGTTAGTACATTTTTTTTCTTCTCTTTTCTTTCTTCTTCTGAATAAACTTAGCATCTGTACAAAGTCATTTCCTTTGAAAGAATTATCTTTTCAGGCCCACGTTTATCTGTAATGAACTTCTTTATGGAGTTCTTTTGTTTTCTTCCCTGTGTACCTTAGGTGAACTGTAAGAAACATATTAAGCCCTTGAATTAAGAACATGAAACATTTTGATACCACCTTCTGAAATGATGGCTGAGTTGGGGCACAGAAATAATAAAGGATAACAACCATGATAGGTCTTTTAACGTGAAAAGAGAAAGATGCAGATAAACTATTTTAGAAAAGGAACCAAAGAGAAAATAATATCAACATTTCTACCTGTTAAAGATCCTTATTGGGCTTATTATCTTGTATTTTGAATTAGTGTAATTATTACTATTCATGCATCAACTGTTACCCTTGAACAGACAGAATGACAGTGCAGTTATGTATAATGCTAGAGGTTTTTAGATCATTAGACAAATGTACAGTGAAAAGCACACTTGAAGTAGCTCATGAGAAAATTAGATTAAATGGAAATAAAGCTATTTTCTTTCTTCCTTTAAGTTCTTTTGTAAAATTTTATCATAAATGTAGTCATTTGCCATTATTGTCATTTTGCCTCCAATAAAAAAATAGCAACTGCCATTAAAATTCAAAAAGCGTAGGAAATAAAAACAATAACAATATAAAAACAAGATTAATAACAATATGAAACCATAAATAATGACAACAAAAAAGGGAGTAGTGCAAAGAATTCCACAGCAGAGAAAATAAAGAGCTGTAAATGAGCAGACTTAAACTCGTATAAAAGATTTGGAAAATTAATTCTGCGTTTTACCAGAGCTGATATTCCCATATGTATTGTTCAGTGGCAAAAACACTGTATGGTTCCTAATAAGCTTTCAGTATTACCTGTGCCAGATGAACCTTTTCCTCTTAAAAATATGATGTTACCACAAAGCAATTTGCTTTGTGGAATAAAAATGACTCAGAAGAGCCCAGACAGAGAAATCCAATTTCATCTCCAGATAGCCACCGCACTATATGCCTTCCATTTGAATGACTGACATTTTATTTCTACTTTCACAGCATCACAGAAGAAACTGTTCTTTCTGCCTAGTGAATAAACAAATAAAAATTAGTTTTATGGTTTTGGGTTTTATTTTGGTTGCACCATGCTTGCAACACGTGCACATGCAATTATTAATGTCTCACTTCTACCACTAACCTAGCTAAAATACAGTTACCAGGTTAATGAACTGTAGGCTTATATAAATTCTCTCTGTTACTCCATCAAGCTTTTCTGATACTACACCATCGATCCATCAAGTGTGAGATGATTGCAGATTTCTAGAAAATAAACCATGATTTACTTTAAGACTAAAGCTGTACTTAAGTCTCTGAAACACCCTTGAGCTTCTCTATCAACTTGCAACACTTTTAAAAAAGTATACTTTTTTTTTTGTTTTTTTTCTTGTCC
>JAOEHY010049292.1:0-11517 GCA_025447955.1 Psilopsiagon aurifrons
GAACTGTTGGAACAAGTCCAGAGGAGGGCCATGAGGATGATCATGGGACTGGAGCACCTCCCGTATGAAGATAGGATAAGAAATTTGGGGCTGTTAAGGCTGGAGAAGGGAGGAGAAGGGAGAAGGTCTCCTGTGTGGAGACCTCATATCAACCTTCCAGTATCTGAAGGAATATGTACCTATATATATGTATAAGGGTGCTGGAGAAGGACTGTAGTGATAGAACAGGGGGTAAATGGTTAAACCTGAAACAGGGGAAGTATAGATTGGTTTTAAGGAAGAAGTTTTTTACTGTAAGGGTGGTGAGGCACTGGAATGGGTTGCCCAGGGAAGCTGTGAATGCAGCATTGCTGGTGGTGTTCAAGTGCAGGTTGGACATAGGCTTGGGTGGCATGGTTTAGTGTGAGGTGTCCCTGCCCATGGCAGGGTGTTGGAACTGGATGATCTTACAGTCCTCTCTAACCCTCACTATGCTATGATTCTATGATTCTATGATACTGTTAAGTGTGAGGTTTCCCTGCCCATGGCAAGGGGGTTGGAACTTGATGATGTCAAAGTCCTTTCCAACCTTAACTATTCTATGATTCTATTTGGATAAGCAGACATAACACTGGATGTAGAAGAAATAAAATGCAAAGTAATCAGGTAATATTGCCAAACTGGTCTGCCAACTCATATAGTCAGGGAAATGTTTAATAAAGTGATTTTAAGTTGTGTTTTGTCTTTTGAAGAATGTGTCTTTTATCTTGCTCAGCTTGCGGAATAGAAAATGACAGTTGATCTGCATCTTGGATCTTGTTTGCTGAGTGACTGTTTTCATAGAGTCATAGAATAATTAGGGTTGGAAAGGACCTTAAGATCATACAGTTCCAACCCTCTTGCTGTGGGCAGGGGCATCTTCCACATATTCTTAGAATATGGATAAATTAGACTTCCATTAATAAACTAGTTTATCAGGGAAGTGTAATTACTGCTTTGTAAAGATATTAAAAGCTTGTTATATATATATATCTTTTCCTCGAAAACTTAAGACAACATATTGAATGTTGTGAGGAAAGCCAATCCCTCCATGGATGCAGTCCCAGAGACTGCTGTGATAGGAGATCTTTGGCATAGACTGAACTAGCAATAGCCATCTAAAAGAATGAAGTCTCTGTTATCCTGCATGTCTATCTTGCTCTTCAGGGCTCTTATTGTAACTAAATATCTTTTGGATTATCTTTTTTCTTTAAGGATTGGCCTGGAGCTGAAAGTATGAAATAAGAAATGAATGTCTGAGTGTTCTAAGGATCAAAGTTACAGAGACATAGAGCTGGGCTTGTCTGGGTTCTCAGACACCTAAAACCAATAATGGCAAAAAACATCAGAAACATATTAATCTGAATCACATGCCTGTTGGCTTCCTCTTCAGTTACAGTCTGACTTGATTTCTGATAGCCCTTTCCTTTCCTCAGTAAGATCAAAACTATATGCCTGACTACTGCTGTCAAAACCCCCTTTTTACTTCCCAAACACAGAGCATACCCAAGCATTTTATCTCCACTTCTTGGTAATCTGAACAGTTGTATTAAAATAGCAAATTATACTGATACAGTAGGTGTGGAAGATACCTCATTTATTTGGTCACTGAGTAGCTGAATACAGTACAAGAATTTTAACAGTTAAATAGATAATTTTCACCTTATAAGTGATTGTGTCAGGGAGGTGTAAGGTACACTGAAGTCACCCAAATGCCCACATTCTTCTTTTAGAACTGGCACGAATAGAAGCTGGAGGGAAGATTTGGGTTCTGACCATGTAGCCGAGCAAGCGGTGGTTGATAGTTGTGGTGTCTTAGAAGGAATCCCCCCAGACATATCTTTCCTTCTTGCTATCTTACCTCTGAAACAGTCAAAGATTCTCCCAGCAATCACTTCCACTATCTCCTAATTACTGTCTATTAGATTGAGTGTAGGGGATGTTGGACACATCTCACTGACATATTAATATAATCTTCAGGTAGAGGATTTTTGTTATTTTTCTAGTAAGTGGTGCAGTGAAAATGGAAACTTGGCCTGTGGGGATGGAGGAGGTCTAATGTGAAACACTGCTACAAAACTGGTACATGCTTCCTGTCAGACCTCTTTTAACGCAGAGGAACTAGGATGCAATAAATTGGTTTAGGTACCAGAGAACTTGATTGGGATGCTCAATTTTACTATAATAGTCTAATCTAAAACACTCAGCCCTTTTCAGCTCTTCTGTACTCTTTCAAAATTGTTCCTAACAAGAACAATCTTTAAAAATGGGGCATTTGAGACAAGTTAATGATGCTATAGCTACTCAAGATAACCATTGTCTAAGAGTAGCTTTTGCTGCCTAAGCAAAAGAGTGGATACAGTGAATAGTATCTGAGTTGTTCTCTAGCAGCTTGGAGAGACTTGAAAAAGATATGTGCATTAGCTATTAAAGAGCTAAAAAGCTTTGCAGTTAGAGAAAACCACAGGTTTAAAAAAAACCCCCCAACTTCATTGTAAAAAGAAATGCAGAGGGGAAGAGAGGTTAATCTAGTTTAAAAGTTCACTTCTGCTTACATCTTGCACCAAGTTAAAATCCAGGAATTGGGAATTTCCTTATTCTGGCTTAATTTCACTTTCAACATTATTTCTTCGATATTTTTATCAATGCTTATCCTGCTAAGCTTGTTCAAAGACAGTCTCATTACACCACTTCCCTCACTGTAACATTTCTGTGCAATTTTATGCTTGCCTTTGAGGTACCAACTGTGGTGGTGCAGTGCTAGATTGAAGTGTGAACTTGCTGTGAAAGTTTGATTTTCCTTCCTGATAAATATAAGAGTTCAGTGTGGCCATTAGCAATTTTACTGTAATTACATGAAAAGGCAAAATAACATGAGGAGGGGAGATGGTTTCAGACTTTGAATTTAGGATCTCGAGGGAGGTTTGTGTGTGAAATGGAAATGCTGAAAACAAGATTCCTCTACTGAGCTGGAAAGAGAAATGACAATATTTTTTCCCCTGTCCATTTCTGTTCTTTGTCAACACTCAACGCTTTGTCAGTCACCCAGTATTAACTTCATTTTGTGTTCTTCTTGGCAGGGAAGGGAAATATATTTGAATATGAGGGGATAGGAGTAAATTAAGTGGTCTTGTTGTTGTGATTTCTTGTAGGGTTTTGGTGCGTTATTTGCTTGAGGTTTCTCTACGAACTCCCCCCAGGGCCCCAAACTTTCTAAGCTGAATTCAAGAAAGTGAATATTGTCAATTAAGACCTTTCCAGTAGATCACCTAATCCAATTCCAGCCCACCAATGGGAAGGTACATCCCTGAGATGTTCCGTGGCACAGCCTCACCAGTCAATATCTGTTGCCAAGTCTCATGCCTGCTTTGGGAAAGAAAGCAGCCGTACTGGAATATCTGTGCAATCCTCTCTCATCCTGGCAAAGAGGCATGGTTGACTCCATTAGTGATAAGCAGTAGAACACTGTGTGCTTTTTACTGCAGAAGCTTTTGGCTTTCAAGTTTGTATATGTATTTCTAATCAAGAAAAATCGAAAGAATCAGGAAAAGCAGTATATATTGCATGCAGAGATGACATCATGTAGTTGTTGTGTCTTTTATTTACTAGGGTATTTGAGATACACTTAAAGTCACAAAACCTGCTCCCATTTATCATTCACTGGCAAATTAGTCTGTACAAATAAAGGAATGAGGGAAAGCAACTTGATAGGGAAGAATATAGTTGAAAGTGGGTGACTTTTCTTAAAAAGTACTGTTCACTGCTAACAAAGCTGAAATTTCCCTTTTATTAATGATGGATCAAGTAAGAATGTGCAAATGAAGCATAGCTTTATTTGCAGAGAGGCACAGCATCACAAATAGCAAATCTACCTCCTAGAGGAGTTGTCACTGGGAGCAGACTGGTGACTGAGACAAGTTATCAAATAAAAATTACATTGAGAAAAGAATATTATCTTAATGAAAACACACACAGTTAAAAAGGAAGTTGGGTTTTCTGCTGTGGATTGTACTGCTGCTGACAAGACTTTACTGACCCCCTACCAAGTGAAAGTGTTGCTGCCTGGTGGTACAGATCCATTTATGAGCAGACTTCTCTGTCCAGGATGAAAGGGTAGGCGGTTACAGCAAGATCTGCAACACCTCCTTTATTTCCCTTTTATTTCATGTTCTTGGTTTTAGGTCAGATCACAATCTGACCCTAGATTTTTTCACCTGATTTAAATGAAGAATGGTTTCCTCCCACCCCAGGAGTGCTATATAAGCACTAACATTTTCAAACAATAACTTTGTCTGGGTATGGTACTGCTTTGTTCTTCCTTTATATTATGTTGTCTGACCTTTCATTGACATGCCAGTATAATTAATGATAGATAATTACATGCCACTGCTGACAAAATGCTGCCGTGTTGTTTTCTTTTGCTTGTCAGGGCCAATTATCTGTAAAGTCACCCTTTGAATTCTCTCCATTCAGTTGACACCTATGTATGTAAAAAATAAAAGCTATTTCATCAAAAGGTTGATTCCCCTTCCCCTCACTTGTGTGCAGAAGTACAACAGTGTCTTCCCTGCAGTCTTCTTTCCAAGTAAGTGTTGATTGACAGGCTCACTGGAGTAATATATCAAATCTTCCTAGGTAAACTTTTCTCTATAAAGTTGAAATGCAGACTTTGCCACTAGGTTAGTTCCTTACAATTAAGATATTTTTCAATGGACATAAAAGCATGCAAGTAGATCTATAGTGCTTGGGCTGCATGTGCTGTGATGCTACTAGGACCTGAAGGTTAGAAGGGACCATGGAAGGTCAGGAGCATGGGGGAAGCAGAGCAATCCCTAGCTGCTCTCTGACGACAGACCTCCAATGACTACCATGTCCCTGCACACAAGTGCTGGCTCATTTTTGATGGAAACGTAAAAAAGATACTGCTTTATCTTTGCACGAATACATATCAAACCTTTCTAATCAAGAGACAATGTTTTCTAAAAAGCTTGAGGAAAAAGTGCATTCCCTTTATCACATAGTTTACTTGTAAACTTTGTTATTCTGAACAGATCATCTTTCTAAAGTTGGTTTGATTTTTTTCATTCATGTTAAAAATCAACATCTAAGTGGGTAGATAATTGTAACTCTTATGTAGTTGATATAATGCCTAGCTGTACATCTGTATAAGATTTGGCAGCTTTTTGCCTTTAAAAATAGCTGTTGTCTTCAAGTTATTCCAGTGATATCTGTTTGAAGATGACGAGCTGAAAAGAAAAAGCTACGGATGAAGAAAACCTTGGAGTTCAGGGAAGTTGGGCATTTTCAGAGGTGGATGCTGTGTTATAAGAGGTTTTCTTTTAAAAAACCTGTATGCTGTGCTTTGTGCAGGGCAAAATATTGAACCCCTCAAACTAGCTGCAGAAATGTTGGATCTTAATGAAAGTGCTGGAGGTATCTGACAGTTGCAAGATTATTGCAGATATGCCAGATTTCTACAGTCACTGCTGGTCAGTCTGTGACCTGCTCAGATGCCAAGCACAGCAATGAGCACAACTGAAAATCCATCCTTGAGATGAATACAATGAATTCAGGAGTGGGATGTGATCTAGAGAGTGAATGTGGTATTTTTGTTCTTCTCAAATTAAACTGAGCAATATAATCTGGTTACAAGTCAGAGCTATACCCCTTACCAGATGAACACATAAAAGCTCTTGATGGCTAGTGCAGTTAATTGGACTACTCTAAAAATCTTTTCTATCAATCAACAGGCCAGTCTGTTCTTTAACTGTGTGGTAAGTGGTGAAAAGCTAAGTCAGGGTACCTAGTGCTCTGTAAAACATTTCAGTAGTTAAGGAGACTTCAAAAAAGCTTAATAGAAGTCTGTTTAACCAACAGAGCACTGAAGTGTTTTAAGTGACTTGGCACTCATTGTATGGGAGCAGTAATAGGATTTGCACTGTCAGCCTGCTTGCAAAACTTTAGCTTGCATGCTTTCCCTCATTTCCTATACCTTTCCAACACTTAAGAGGATATAGCATAGCACGTGCACTTGCAAGTAATGGGATGAGTACAGGGAGCAGAGTACACTGTCTGGCAGTTCAGTAATACAAACTGTGCAAATAATGTCACTTTCCTTTGTGGCACTATGACATCCTGGGAAAAAGTAATCAAAGCTTTTTCCTAATGCAGCTCTTAAACAAATATGACAATAGGTAAATGTCCCATTGTAGAAAAGGCTGCAGTCAAAGCAGGGCCCTATAGCAGGTCAATTGTTTCAATTATCTGGAATTCATGATAAAAACTAGAAGCAGCTTTCAGGAAATCTGCATGAGTCTGGCAATTGCTTGATCAGTTTTGGCAGTCCCTGCCAAATATCATGTCCCATCAGGTTTTGCTAAGGGAAAGCTTGGAACAGGTGGATTATTTTAGTTACCTATGCTCCATCACAGGAGTGCAGCACAGTTCTCAGGAGATCTAACAGGCCACCAATTGCTTGATTAAGTATGACATCACTGGCAAATATCACAAGGCAGTAAGTAATCACAGTATAGGCAGAAAGCAAGTGCGGAGAGCAGATGGATTGTTTCAATTATTTGGGCCCCTTGATGAATAAGAACCTCAACTGCCATCAGCAGATCCTGTGGCAGGCAAGTAATAGCTGCACTGCTGTGACATCGGTTTAAAATCTGGTGGGGCTTAAGTATTTCAACAGCTGTAAAGCTTAGATTTGTCTTAGCATTGATTTGGCCCACAGCTAGCTTAAGTGCTAAGAACTGAACACTGAGAAATTCATCTGTGAGTGCTTCCAAGCACTTCATGGTATGTCACAGTGTATTTTCACCACTGCAGGGAAAACGTTGACCCAGCACCAAGCTTGCTGTAGGTATGTCGTGGGTTTTTTGTACTGCGTTTTTCAGGAGTCAGTAGGGGAACTCTAAGGATTGCTTACTCTGTCAGGTGCCAGGACAGAAAGCAATAGCTTAGATTTGTTTATGAATAAATATGGGAGGGTCTGAGCATCCAGAAAATGATCCTTAATTACATAATGTGCTAGATCCAAGGTCTCATAGGCCTGAATTTTGTTAGGAAAAATTGATTTAAGAGCAAACTCCCTCATTTTGCCTTCACATTTCCTCTAGGCTGCAGTGGGCGCAGTCTACCTTAATTTCTCTTTTTACACTTGTCTTGATGTTAAAACAAACTTAACAATGTTTGCTTTTGCAAGAAGATGCATGGCACCTTATATCGCTGTTCCCTTTCAGCTAGATGTTGTTTATTGACTGTGGTGCACAGAAATCTGGTTTACACATTAAAAGCTAAAGAGCAGGGGACACTAAAGAATTAATAAACTTTGAAGCCTAGAGTTGTTGTTTTACAAACCAAATCCCATTTGAGATTCATCAGATTTAAAGTCTGAGATCTGCTTTGGTTAGGCCTTGAAGGCAGAATAGCGTCAATAGGAAGCTTCTGTTTGAGATAGTACGTCTTGTTAACATATTTCAAAGAGTTAATGTTATAAAGGATTTCTGAATCCTTCAGTTTCTGTCAATTCATTTCAGAACAGAATTGATAGAGAAATATTTCCTTGAAGTAATTAACCCAGTTATACAAACGTAGCCTAGTCATGGAGGGGATATCATTTATGTTAGAAGATCGGTGTTGAAGAGTTTCTAGTCAAAATTGGGAAAACTAAATAGGACTGTAAAAGAAAACATGCCAAAGGCAGATTAACTGTATTAATTCTAGAAAATATAAACCACAACAATTAAAGGTTTCGTGGAGGCTAAATAGACTTAAACCCCAAAACTTTTCCTTCCCCATCATATGGCTTTGATATAATTAAGGAAAGGTGTTGTTTACGTTCCATCCCAGAAAGAAGTAATCCTCATTAGTATCCTTTATTTGACCTGTCCATTTCCCATTACATGGGAAACTGCTTCTAACTCGAGATCAAGAAATTACTTTTGATAGGAACAAGCATCTCAAACTGAGGAAATTTGAGCTTTCACTCCATCTGCTACTGGTTTGAAGTCTGTGAAGTATGAAACACTTGTAATTTCTGGTCACTTCCATCCAAAATGGAATAGAAGTTACTGAGACAACATTGCTGCCTGGTTTTACAACCTTTAGTGTAATGAGTGACATTTTAATGGCATTTACATGGTGACTATTGAGATTAGTGTTTCTTTTTTTTCTTCCCTTCCTTTAATATTCTGACTCTACCTTATGTAGTATTACCTCAGAATAGTCAAAATCGGGTACGGACTTGAGCTATTGGTGCACACTGTGCTGTCCTACTCAAGATAGGTCTGTGTCTGTCCCTGTGAGTCAGAATGATAATAGTTTACAGCTAGCTTAAAAATTGTAAGACTTCAAAATTTTAGGGTTGTATTACACCTTTTCTCACTTGTAGTTCATTAAGACAGGAGTAACCATCAGAACTTTAAATTTTCCTTTTTGAGAGAGGTTTCTTATAGATTTTATTCAGAAACTGCATATTTAGAGGTAATAAACTTAGCTATTTCAAGTATTGTAATAAAATGAGAATTGACAGCACTGCTTGCAAAGAGAAAGTTTTGTGGGTGGTTTTTGTTTTAAATCATGCTGAAGATCAACTCTCCTCTAGTTAAGTCTTGTCAACCTATTAGAAGGCAGTGGGTTTCACCTTTTGTTCTAGAAACAGTTTGTGAGCCAGTTTGGCAGGATGGTGCTTGGTAGCCTACCAAAACAAAACTGAAGTTACTGTGGGTTTATGTGAAAGAGGGATATGAAGAGAAGTGAAGAATGCAAAATAATGAAAGCAAAGAACTGGAGCTCAGAGGCACTAGGCTGAAGGGGGCAGGAGCCCCAGAACTGGTAGAGAGATTCTGGAGACTAAGAGTTGCAAATGATGCAAAGGGAGAAAGGCAAAGACTGAAATCTGAAAGGGGCTTATGGAACTGAAAAGAAGGGTAGCAGGGAGGGGCTCCATGATGATAAAAGGAAAGGAGAAATTTGGGCAGAAGGAAGAGGTGAATCAATGGCTAAGGGAAAACAAAAAAGGCAAAGGTTTGGACAACTTCATATGCATGAAAAGAGAGGAGGAAAGTTAATCAAAATAGATGGCAAGGTTAGAGAATGGGATTGGTTTCAAACCAAGATTAACTGTCTCTTTTATGCAGTCACAAGTTGCAATTGCGATGCTTTCCTCATATTGTGTTATAAAACTGTTCCGTAGTGTTATCATGCACTGTAAGGTAACTGTCTTGTTTCTTCGCAACCTGTGCTTCTCCCTATTCCAGTAAAGCACTTTAAGTGGGTACAGGAGCCTCCTCATATTCTGGAGTTTTAGATGCAAAATATATTGTAGTAGTGTAGTATACAGGTAGGGTCTTATATCACAGTTTTTATCACTTCAGAAATACTGTCCGGAGAAAGCCAATAGGTAGTCTTTTTAAACTGCTGTCAGCACAGGGGGAAAACATTGTGTTCATATGGGTGGTTTTCCAGAAAGTCTGTTTCATCTTTATCTAAAGAATTGTCTAAAACCCCCAAACCTATAGCAAAAGAAGTGTTTCAATGTGCTGTGGTTTTAATTGAAATATTTCTGAATCATTTACCATTTTGCACCTTTGACACAATACTGTCATTCAGTGGTCCTAGAGGTAAAACCATTGAAGATTGTATTTGAAGGAATGAAGATAGTTTTTATTGGTGTTCTTTTAGGATCGACCACAAGGACTGAATAATGCTCCCAAAGAAATACATTTGGATGAAGATGACTGAACATGCAGATCCAAAGGCCTTTTAGGATATGGTGAACCTTTGGCCTTGGATGAAGAATGTTCTTGGATGAAAGAGCTCCAGCTGAAAGACTTTGTCTTTGCCTTTTGCCTTGAGAATTGTAAAGATATGAAAGACATGAAAGGAAACAAAGATTTGCAGCTGAATTCTTGCAGGGTGCAGTTACAGTGGCTGACACTGGCATGCAGCCAGCCTGCCTCATTTCTGTGGAATGTCACATGCTTGTACCCCTTACCACTCTCCTAGAGCTCTCTAAAAGCCTCTCATGGGTTTATTTTTTTTTTTTATATGCTTTCTCTTTGCAACTTATAGTAGCACATTTTAATTGCGTTGTTTCTGCAGTGAAATTGGCACCTCTGGGATCTATGTATATCATGTGTGGCTAAAGATAAATGCAGAAAATACTTACCATACTTGGTTCATCAGATTATAATACCATGCTTGTCCCTGCAGCTGAGCAGGTTGTTAAGTAATAATATTTGCTTTTCTTCACGGTTAATGATTTGCCTAAGTTTAAAATGGCAAGAGTTCACTGACTGTAGATGGTGAACTGACATTCGCAATGTGGTCAGCCATAGCTATCTGGGCATCCGAATGGATTTTCTACTCTGACTTACTGAACTATGTTAAGTCTGTAGGAAGACATCTAGTGACTTTTAAAGTTTCCTACTAAATATTTAATATACTTGAAACTTGATCATACATTTAACTGTTTCACTTCTTGAAGTGTCCTTATTTTCACTTTATAATAAAATGCAGCTCAGTTAGACTGATTCTGTTTAGTATCTTAGAATATGATTTAAACAACAGATTTAATGTAGCAGTTTGCTAAGGTTGGCCTTCAAAGCATGTCTGTATATGAGCATGTTACCTAACATGTTTGTTGCTGAAGTAATTCTGCTCGTGTGTTAAACAATGATTGCATAGGGAAATGCTGTACCAAAGTTAAAGGGCTTGTTTTGCCTTTGTCTCTCCTCAAATTAATCCACCGGGAGAGAGACATAGTGATTTTTCACTGTCCTGGATAGAGTTCTGTAGTAGAATTTCCTACCAACTCCTGTACCATAGTACCTTTTGCACTGGTTGGACTTGCTTAGGTCTGCCAGGATTCAGGCTTTTACAGTATCTCTTTTCTAAAATGTGGCCTGTAGCATATGCAGTCACCAGGCAAACTTCTCAGAGGACAAACCTGAACAGAAACCATCTAAGCAAAAGATGTATCCTCTGTGAGGGTACCTTAGGTGAGCCTAGCCTTGTCAGATGAGGACATACTAGTTTACTTCTCAAAAATGCCCAATGCAACTTGAAGTTTTTCTTCAAAAGCTGTTTCTTCGTGCCCTCCTGCCCTGTCTAGCTTTACAAACAGTTCTAGAAGCTGGTTTTAATCAAGAAGCAGACTTTTCTAAACAATAATATGGTCACTGTCTTAACAACCTTTAGCTTTTCACCTGATGAACTGGGAAAAAATAGCCCATCTTCAGTCGGTGATTCTTGCTTGCTTTTCTCCTTACATCTTACAGTGTCTCTTCACTCATCTGACCTTAACTGAACATAACATTGTGCATGACTATTGGAGGTGTCAGTTACTGCAGAGTCTTTGTGCTGGTTTGGTGTCATGGGTTCAGCAGTAGCAGTCATTTTTCCCCTTCTTAGTAGTTGGTGCAGCGCTGTGTTTTTGCCTTGTGGCCTGAGAACAGCGCTGATAACACCAATGTTTTAGTTACTGCTTAGTAC
>JAOEHY010049292.1:17985-29944 GCA_025447955.1 Psilopsiagon aurifrons
AAGTTTAGATTGGATATGAGGAAGAAATTCTTTACTGTGAGGTTGGTGAGGCACTGGAATGGGTTGCCCAGGGAAGTAGTGTTCAAGCCCGGGTTGGACATGGCCTTGGGTGGCATGGTTTAATGTGAGGTGTCCCTGCCCATGGCAGGGGAGTTGAAACTAGATGATCTTGGGATTCTTTCCAGCCCTGACTATTCTATGGTTCTATGGTAAGAATTTCTATGTAAGAAATGTTATTCCTGCTTTTAATATTGAATTTTACTTTAAGTCAGGGGTGCAGCTTCTTCTTGATAGAAGAACCTCTGAAAGAGGGTGGTTGCAAAATCCCTGTGGTTATTGAATATTAAAATGGAGCACATAGGAAGAGGAAGAGGAGGGTATAAAACATTGTGAGGGCCATTGTTAATGTAGTCATGTACCTGGAAAGAAAATAAATTAATTGTAAATCAGAAGAGAGAACATAGATACTTACATAGATTCTATGTTAGAGATTCTTACATACATAAAATCTATGTAAGGCAAACTTATATAGATTGGTTGATGCACAATATGCATCTCTAAGGGTGAAAAGGTCATTATAAAAGCTTTTTGTGAACAGGTCTGTTTTCTATGTCTCTGGGGTTAACTGCAGTATCAAAAAAACCCAAAGTTTTTTAATTATGTACTTTTTAGGTTGCCTTCATCATTACAATGTCCCAGTTGCCTTCAGCAGTTCACTAAAGAATGCAAATAGTACGCAACTTGTAGTTTGTTCTTTTGACCCTGCACATTTAAAGTGACTGAAATGGATGGCAAGAAGCTGATTCAGTTTTACATTTCACCAGCAGGACTGTATCCCTTTTATCCTGTCCCTTATGCCTGTATGGAATTCTGGGAGTCAAGGGACCTCCAACTGCCATTAAAGACAGAATTACAAAGTGCCCAGCTGAGTGTGCAATTACTACAAAGCTTTTTTTTTCTTAAACTAGTCAACTTGAAGGCGTTTGGTGTGGATATGAGCAAAGTAGAATGGGAGGCGATACAATTCTTCTTTACCTTTAGAAATTGAGGTCTGATGAGGGCTTAGTTTTATCCAGTAAGATCTACTTCTCTTCCTCTGTGAAAGAACAGAGGATGATGCTACAATTAAATCCAAAGACATAAAAAAGGTAAATCACAGTTGTGTTTGAGGTGGAAAGATGCGTGTTTGGTATGATCATGCAGTGTGGTAGAATAACTTCCCAAGATAAATTCTGCAGTTGGTGAATGTCGTAGGCTGGAAATTATGGAGCCTGGAGCAAGTCAGTGTTGAAAGAACATGTAAGTGGCCTGTCAGTGTGGGTCTAATTTTTACCGCAACTTGGATATTTTTAAAACTTCTTCTTGACAGAAAGCAAGTTTGTGCAAAATGCTTATGTCATCAGCAGTGTGTTGGATGATATAGCCTGAAAATGAAGCAGCTAAGAAATCATCAACTCCAATGCGGTTGTGTCCAGAAGGAAATAATTTGCATTAGAAATTTTGCTGTAGCAGGCTTGGCAGCCCACACTCCCTCTGCTCTGCGTTATCTCATTAACATTATTATTTGGGAACCAGAGTCAAACACTTATATTGGGTAATAGTTCTGACTACTTGACACAATGTCAGTAAAATGCAATTTTTTCGTGTAATTAGAATTTTGACAGGAAAGAGAGGAAGAGGCAGAAAATGAGAAATCAGTTATTTCCTGTGCCTCTGTCATTGCACACATTAAGCTTCACTGGTGCCTTTTGCATGATCTCATGGCAGCCCCTTCACAGCAGCCTGATCTCTGTCAGATTTAAAGACTGATGAGTAGAGTAAGGGGTGATGGCTTGGAAATGTTGCTGGTTGAAACAGTAGACTTTTAGATTTTCTAAATCTCAAGAGGTCTGAGGCAAAATAGGGATTTCTGATCTTGCTGGGAATCTTGGTTTATGACAATAGAAGTTTAAAATAAAAATACCTTAAATCTGGAGGTAAAAATTTGCACTCATTAGCCTGGACCCTCTGTAGAATGACAGTGAAGCTTTTTGTTATCAAAGGAAGAGTGAGACTAATGACTATTACAACCCTCATAAAGTTTGGTGTGGTTTATTTTTCTTTCTGAAAGAGAGCTTATTGTTCCACTCAAAAAGAAAGATTCATCCTCAAAGTCTCTAATATGGAGCTCAGATTTCAGAATTAGTGATCTCTGCATACAAGCAGACATCTGCCACCAGACCTCCATCTGGTACAGATATTGGTGAGGCTAATGTCCCTAGGATTAAAAAAAGTCAAGTTATCCTGTGTCATCTTGGAAGAAGACATTCATTAAGGACTGATATGTCTGCTTATAACAATCAGATAATAAGCTTTTCAGCAAAATGCATTTATTCAGCACTTCTTACGGCACTATCCAAATTTCGTCATTTGGCTTTTAAAATCAGATTAATTTATTACTACTTTTCCCTCTTGCTGCTTTTTAATACTTTTGTGAGTGCATAATTCTGTCAACTCCTGTTATGGTTTATTTGGCCTGTTACGCACATTGCAGACACAACTGAAAGTGGAATTCCCACTGGAATACACACAGTACAAGCATGTGGTAAGAGGAGTCCTTACCTGAATGTTTGCTTTATACCTGAACAGAATGGAAACACACAGAGGTGAAGTTACTTTGCAAGGGTCACAGAACTATTAAGTGGCAGAGCAGAGATTTTTTTTTTTTTTCAGTAAAGTATCCCGAGATTGATCCAGTCATGTGGGATTGAATTCAACAGTGTGGAATCTCTGTTTTAGGTAGAGATCTGCTGTAAACGAAACAAGATTGCTCAGAGCAAATCACTGACTCATTTTAAGTAAAAACCTAGTGAATTCCCTCTCTTGGTTTCTCTGTTCCTCCATTTTTCTTTACAAGATTCACATATTGTTTCTATATATGAAATTGCTTATTTCGTTTATAGTTACAAAGTTATTATGATAGGCTGCTTCTAATTCTTGAACTGCACATTCTGAGATTTAATTAGTGATAATCCTATGATATTCTTATTATTCTTATTCTTCTTATGCCTTCTTATTTTATTTCTAAGATCAGGGGGGTTGGAACTAGATGATCTTAAGGTCCTTTCCAACCCTGACTATTCTATGATTCTGTGATCAGTGAAACTGTTGCAGAAGCTTACCCTGTTCTTTTCTCCAATGCTTTTGGAAAAGCTCGTACCAAATTACAAGTAATATTATAGCATGCTACTTTATGTGCCCCCTCTCCAAGTTTGAGACTGACTAAACCACCCACTTAATTTGTTTATTTCAGTGGAAGTTGAAACTGAATTTTGATAGCTAATAATTTGGTCAATATTGAGTCTTGCTAATGATTTATGGGTTTAAGTGTATGTTTTGCTCTTTGGGTTAATGCTGCAATCAATATGTGTGAACTCGGCCATTATCTATTTGTATTGTATTATTCAAACTTAAATGCTGGATTCTATTTGATAATCTTAGCAGAATTCAGTAGCAGCAATGTTCATTAATCTCCTTTTCCTAACTCATGTCACTCTCTTTTAATCTGATAGTCTGATTCACCATCTTTCTCTGACATTTTAAATCTCTGACAGCACACTATGTTTAGACAGTGTCGTGGCATTTTCTGCAGATGATGACAGAATGATAGAAAGGTGGGGTTTTTTTTTGGTGTCTCATGTTAACAGATATGTTTTGCTAGATAGTAATCAGGTTAAATTAGAATGAAATTAAATAAATCTCAGCTTGAAAGGATTGTGTCCCATTGGAACTGCTATTATAGCAGAAACAGGAGGTGAAGCTTGAGTTGAAAAGTCCCTATTAACATAGGTTGTGTCAGCCGACAGCCAGCGTTTCATCTGTCAACTGACAGCAGCTCAAACTCATTTCTGAAACCAAGCTGCTTTTCTAGTTAGTCATACTTCTTCAGGAAAACATGCATTTGGACATACATTGGGAAAAACATCGTGCTCAAGATTGCAATGAATCCAAACACAGTCCTAACATACTGATCCTCTTGCTCTATTTCCATCAAATCTTAAAGTATGAATGCAACTCTTCAGGCAAGGACTACAGACTTCTACTACTTAGAAAGCAATGTAATATTCAAATGACAGCATTTCCCAAATTCTCAGACCCTATTCTTCCATAATGATGCTTCAACAAAATGTGGAAAAAAGTGAAGTCCAAGAGGTGTCATGTTTCTTCTCAATGACTACCAAAAACTTGTCCTTATCTGGGTCACTTGTTAAAAGATTAACCCTGTACTGATGGAAAAAGTTGGGGGGGAAGGGAAGGTGAGGAATTAAATCTTATTTTTCTGGGTTCTTACAAAGTTTACTAGTAAATGTTTGCTTGGTTTATTATATTAATAAAAATATTGGAAAAATAATAAAATTAAGAAATTTGCACCTTTTGAAAAATGTGCAAGTATATAAAACAAGCTGGAGTGGATATTTGGTGAAACATCAAGCATATGGTGACAATTTCTGCTAGTGGCTATTATATAAAACAGGGAACTGTAGAGAAGCAGTGGTCACAGTCTTCAAAAAGAGGGACTGGGTGTATCTCTTGTATTAGAATGGGGATCTCGCAAGTGTCCCATTGGTACTCCTAAAAGTCCTCCATGGAACTTTTCTTACAGATATTACTTTTCACGCAATGACTCATGCATTTCAAATAACTGGATTCTCCTCTAGGTAGGGGGGTTATTGAAGAATTCTTTGGAATCTCTGTGAGGTAGAAAATGTCTATATACAGTCTATATTTGCATGAAGAATATACTGCAAGAGAGAAAAATAACTAACGCATGCTCACGTCAATTGGCAACTTATTTTTTCTAGGTGTTGCTAGAAGTATTTATGACTGTATGTTGATAGTACAGCAAAATCTGTTACTGAAAATGGCTGTCTACTGCACCAGGGTTATCAAAGGGTCTAGAAGCCTCTCTTTGCTTTCTGTTACAAAGCTCCATCTTTTTGCCTGTGTATTATGCATCTAAGAGATTTTACTTCCTTTTTTTATTATTATTATTAATTTAATTCAGTACTTTCAGTTAAAAAGTGACACACATCAGCAGGTATTTGCACCACAGGCAGAACAAAACATCTGTACAGCTCTATGGAAACACCACAAAGAATTCCTGAAACTTCATAGCCTCGTACTAATATCAGTATGGGATCCAGCAGATATAGCTGACAGCTCTGTAATTTCGCCTTCCAACATAATATTCTTGGAATCTCATAAAATGCAAAATGAAATCTTGCTAACAAATCTACAGTGTTACATGTAGTTATATTCTCCAAACTTACCAATAAGGATTTCTTCTTAAGGAGGATTTAAAAGTGGATGTAAAGAGGGTCAAACCATATTTAGTCTTGATAAATGTCACCAAAAAAGGAAAATTGTTATTATAAAGTGGATAGATACATTTCAGGTTGTTCTTTGAAATTATTTGTTGTGTCAGTATCAGTGATGTGTAAGTCACTGGAAAATGGATTGGGGAGTAATTCTTATTCTGATAGAAGTATATTAAAACCCACTAATATTTCATAATAGTAGCATAAGGGAGAAATAATTAACTGTATCTGGTCATATGGGAATATCTTACAGTCTAACCAGAAATCAAACACAATCATGTTAATCTGAGATGTTTATAAGATGTCAGAAATTAAGTCATAGGAGAATAGTACTAGCTTGTGAATCAGTAAATGAGCTCAGATGAATAAATTGGTGAGATTTTGTAAATGCAGTGAAGTACTTTTGTTCCCTTCCTTGTCTTGCATTTTCACTTACCCACTCTCCTTTTAGGATTGCTCTTCCATTGGTTCAGTGTTTAGCAAGAGGAATATATAAAATGTAGGATTTACGAGAGCTTCTGACATTTATGGTATTTTTGATTAACACCTTTATTAAACTTGTCTGAAAAATAATTCATTATTTCAGCTTTCCTTTGTAGTTCTCTAAAAAGCTGCCGTGGTCATCAAAAAGATCAGGGCATGTAATAAAAGCCATACAGCCAGTAGTAGAACATACTGTCATATAACCATTAAGACTGTTCTAAGAGCCAAAATGTTGGAACTAAAAGTATTTTTAATGACTTGAAATAGTTTGAAGTGCTTTCTGAGTTGAAGGGTGCTGATTTATTTATGTAGTGTACTTACCTAAATTAATTTGGATAGAACTACTTTGGTTTTAATCCTCTTGCAGTGACATTTATGTTAATATTTTTAGATAGCACATCATTTTGTCTGAAGGATAGAGTTAAATAATATTGGGCTGAGTATTGTCATTAAATAAGAGAATGTGAATGAATTGTCCAAAAAAGTGTTAAGGAGAGCAATCTTACCTGGATTATAGTAGTAATTTTTTGGAAGTGACCTTGAGGGGAATGCAAAATATCAGTAGTATTGTCCCTCTCTCTCTTAATTAGTCTTATAGCAACTCTCAGTAGCACAGGTACATCAGCAGCTATTTTAAGTAATTTTGTTTCATATATCTGTGACTTAATCTGTTTCTTCTTCCTTTTTCTTTAATATGCTTACTGAAAGGAAGTGTGTTAACCCTTTGGAACTTATTGTAGGTGCTGTAATAAGCAAGTTAAAGGCCAGAATGTTTTTGATTTTGCTGTTTTTTCTTCTGGGTTTATCTCCTCGGCAGCCTTTTTTAGCCTTATTGTACTTACTGCATGGCTTCTTTTGGGAAATTTGTTTGTCTAGTGTCCGGGTTGCTTCTTCATTACCCATCACTGGGATGAAGCTTGTCCTCATCAGTGAGAGTAGCTCTGATCAAGACTTTTTCCTGCTATACTGCACAGCTCTCCCAGAGCCATTTCCCCCTGCTCCCACCTACCTCTTATTTCCTGTGTGACTGAAAACTGTTTTTCCTTCATTCTTTCTGAGCGCTGCCTCATTTCTGCCACACATATTCATTAGCTAGAACTTTGTTGGTTGCAGCCGCTGGAGCATCTTAATATCCTTGATGATCATCTGTCACCTTCACTGACGTGTTTACTTACCAGTAGATAACGGCTGTCCCTTGCACATACACTTGTTTTCCTAAGTCTTGCTTTAGTAAAATAGAGCAACCCACTGATTTATAGAGAGATCAAAAACACGTTTGTTCCTATTGACTCTTGATTACAATTCCTCCACTGCCGAACTGTGATACTTGGTTCCCTTGGCAAAAATAGTGGTATTATGCAGAGTGGTATTATGCAGCAGATATTGGTTGTCAAAGTCCTTGGGAACTGGAGAAATGCTGTGTCACAAAAATTTTGCCAACAGAAAATCCTGATGCCAGGTAACAGTTTTATCCTTTCTCTTTTGTGATCTAGAAAGTGCAGGCAGAAATATACCCTGTATCAATATATGTATATATGCAGCATAAATAGAAAGGTCTGAGCATGTCAACTTCCTATCATTGTGTTTAATTTTTTTTATTAATCTGGTCTAGCAGTTTGATTTAATTTTTCCCTTTTTCAGAATAATGAGAAAAATAAGATTTTGGGAGAAAATTCCTTAAAATATGGGTTTCTTCTCATAAAAAATTTGACATTTCTTCTTTTCGGATTGATGCACATAGATTCCTGATCTATTAAGTGGAGGAACAGGAATCAGCTTTTTAGTTTTCTGAATACTTCCCTAGCCTATAGGGAAACTTGATTTCTTAAAATGTCCCCAAATAATAGCCATACTTCAATGGGATGACATTGTGGATGATTTTATGATTTCAGAAACCATTTCTGCATTTTCTGTTCTAGCATGTCCCAGGCCAATAAAAACTTAGCCTTATAGTTCTTATTTGACTCATAAGTGAAGGGTATTATGGCAAGCTGTGCCTAATTTATTTTCCTACTTAAATGTATCTGCATTATGCGATCCTTGCCAAAAGAGCAGCACCTAAGAACCTGTTTCAGATTCCAGAAGAGTAATGCTACAGTGCTCTGGAAGCATAGTGCTTTGTACCTTTCTATGAGTGAGTAGTGGGAGGTGTTACTTCTGCATTCTGGTTTCTTCACTGGTAAAGTTGAGGGAGTTTTAGATCAAGGAAGATAAAGAGCTGATATTAAAACAAACACCCAGAAAACACCACCACCAACAAAAAAAACCCACTAAACCAACCCTCCCTAGCAGGGAAATTCTGCAACCCTCCTAGTCTTCCAGAGACCTTGGATAAAATGGTTAAGAGGTTGAAGAAATATATCCTGCTTACATAAATTTTAGCTTGCCAGCCTCATAATCACATACTCTGTAGGAAAACAAAGATTTTCTAGAAAATCAATGCATTTTAGTAAACTAACTAATATATTTCCAAAATGGAAACCAGGCCAGCTTCAGGCAAAGAACTCTTTCAGTCTGAAAAAAGAAATGGTAATCTTTACATTAAATACAGGTTGTAAACAATATGCCTTAGTTTGAGTAGTATAATTAGCATAAATGGTTAGTTTGAGGGAAGCTAGATCCTGTGAGCAGGGAGACATGCTAGCAAAGGAATATGTAGTTTGGTGTTCTTAGCGGGTTTGTGGCAGCACTGGCTTACACTATTTTCAGTTCTCTGCTTCAGGCCCTTATCACTTCTACCTTTTACCTGTGCACTTCCGTTTGTGTCCCCCCAGATTTGCTTGAATAAGCATTCTTAAATCAATCGTGGAAGTTAGCTTACTCAAAACCATCTCAACCTGCTTTTGTTTCCCTTGATTATTTTTAAGGTAGGTCATTCCAGCAGTCCAGCTCTCAGTATATGACTACTACCTGGCAGGGCTGTGGGCTGCGATGCAGAGATGAGAAGGTAGCGCCAATTCCCAGCCCAGAAGCTGAGTGGTTAGTTCACATGGAATTTTAAAGGAGGCAGTGTGCTCTAAAATGGATAGATTAAGTCTGTGGGTTTTTTGTACGAAATAATTTGCAGTAATTTTTCCAGTAAAGTACCACCAGCAAACATGGGATGGCACAGCGCATGTTGCAGCAGGGATATATCCTTTAGCCTTCAAACTAAATTCCAGCACTGACATTAAAGAGATTTTTCAGAGGTATCCTAAGGAACTTAGGGCCTGAATAATTTGTCAGGGGAGAAGGGAACTGGAGCTCAGGTGCAGTAAGCAGAAGTCTCGGTAAGGAATAAAAACATTGAAATTAATTTGGGTTAATGGCCTTACTTCTGTGCTATTTGAGGTATTCAGCATATCTGCTGCTCTTTATAAGAGCTTTTTCATAAAGGAAAGCAAGCTAAAAGGCCTCATAATTGCTGTGTACTGTTACCATAGCGGGCTATATAAATGAAGGGAAGATTTGCTAATGCACAACATTTTTATTTGCATCTGTTCTAGGGGTAGGAGAAAGAGGACATAACTCCCAATGCAAGTAAAGCAACAGCAAATCTGGAGAGCAGTCATTCCTCAGTCATCCCTTTTCATAGATAAGGTGAAATAGGTTTTAAACCTCTACAAGAAAACTTGCTAGTAGTAAAATACTTTGTTTCAGGTTTATATTTAATGGCTTAGTGGTTGTGTTTTAATTTTTCTTGGGTTTTTGGTTCTATTTGAGGTGGTAATTGAGGAGATCTTGATGCTGGCTATCACTTATCTTCTGTGCTTTATTATTACAAGTGATCTTTTATTCCCGTTTTCTTTCTTTTTAGCTAGAAACCCTGATCTGTTGTCATTTGTTCAGTCCCATGTGTGTTACTGCACATAGGTTGGCCACAGCAGGAACTGAATTCCTGCAGGAGTCCGCCTGCCAAAACACAGGCATTTTGTTATTACAGCAGTTGTCAGATGGAGGTGCTAATAGCAGAGACAAGGTTGGCGACAGGGTTCTACTTACTTTGTAAAAGAAGCCCCAAAACCCTCTAGCCAAAGGTAAGGAGCACAAGCTGGCAGCTCTTGTTGAACAGAAGTGCTAGTGCTGCCCAGACAGCTCCTGTGGCTTCAGGGGGAAAAGCAGGGAGTTTGGTTTGCATCTGCCTTGCATTCACTTGCCAGTAATGTTGTTCCTCTCTGTTCCCATGAGGAATGTGGTCTTTTCTGTATAAGCAGCCTTTTTTTTCTGAATGTGTAAGCTGTGATGCTAAGGGCGCAGTTCAGCCTCTGAAGATAGGTCATAGCGAACATCACTTACTGTTTAACTTTGAACAAACTGGCAAACTCCTCTTGTGACACAAACATTTTGTTTCGAGTAGATATAAAAAGGCAATACAAAAGCAAAAAAGAAAGCAGATATGAAAGCAAACCTAAATAACCTTTAATACTAAACCAGAGGTGAATGGCAGTACATCTATAATGAGCACTTTCATTTAATCTGTCAAAATCCAAGCTGCTGGGACATTTCTCTTTCCTTCTCACTGATTTCAGTTAGAGGCTCCCATCCGTGAAGCTGCCTGAGGGAAGAGGGGGCGCAGTTCCTCTGTAGGATACACACTAATTTTTTTGGAAGTATTCTCTAGCATACATGTTCACAGATGAAATTCATTAATATTTCCTACTATAGCATCAGTTGTTTCCAACTTTCAAACTTGCAGTATATATATTTATAGATTTATATATTTAATTCCATTCAGAATTTTAGACATTTGACATAGTTGTTGAACCTCTTATCATCCTTCATTCAAAAAAAAAACTTTAATAATAACCTGTTCACTTCTAAGAAAGGGTTCACTGTAGAGCATAGGCTTGCTATAGCCTGAGTTTGTGCATTTTTCCCAGCATGCTACCTACTCACTTAACATTCAGTACCAAGTGCAACTATAAATTATCCTCAAGATCTGCAGGTATAAGGAACATTTAAAAGTTTCTTATGTTAGTGCATTTTAAACTTTACTGATTATTTTATATGTTCAATGAAGCACGTAGTGCACATCTGTGCTTTATTAATCACAGGGTAATAATCTGCATATAGGAAGAAAGGAGAATATGTAGCTAGCGGCTTCTGTGTGACAATAAGATAACTTGCCATGATGCTTCTGTATGGTTTCATTCAGGAATCCTTCAGAAGAAATGGTCAAGATCTGGTTTTGTTTGTTTTGGTTTTTTTTCCTACTTCGAGATCTTGTGGAAAAACTCCTTAAAGGAAAGATACAGATCTTAATGCATAAATTTTGTTGAATGACTGATGAACTTGAAACTTCATTTCAAAAGGCACTGGGCTTTGTTTAACTCCGTATTTTTAGTATCCAGAGTTACTGAACCAGACTTTACTTAATTAATAACTATAGGATGTGAGGCAGTTCCAGTGCTGCTTTTTCTATTAACATCCAATTTCCGTTAGGAAATGATTAAACTGGAGGGGGAGGGGGTGAGGCATGGCTGCGGAGAATAAATGTGGTATCACTGTGTATTGACAAATTCATTTGAATGAGTTAACAAACATGGCGTATAAATTGAGTAAGTTTAATTCCATAACTCACACTACATGTTATGTAGGAATAACAAAAGCAGAAGACTCCTTAAACTGAATATAGACTGAGATTAGGAAAACCAAGAGGTCATTTCTAAATGTTCATTAAAATAGTGTTATAATATTAAAATCCACATGGTAGTTTATTGCTATCAAGGCTATATTTACATAAGATAGAGGAATATTTCAACTTCACTTCTGTCAATGTAATCTCTACTGCTTCCATTTAATTTGTTTTGTCACTGAAAGCAGCATCTGAAATGCTGCAGCTGTTAACAGTTTCCTAAGGTTTGGGCTAAATGTAGAATCACAGAATAGTTAGGGTTGGAAAGGACCTTAAGATCATCTAGTTCCAACCCCCTGCCATGGGCAGGGACACCTCATGCTAAACCATATCACCCAAGGCTCTGTCCAGCCTGGCCTTGAATACTGCCAGCGATGGAGCATTCACAACTTCCTGGGCAGCCCATTCCAGTGCCTCATCACCCTCATAGTAAAGAATTTCTTCCTCATATCCAATCTAAACTTCCCCTGTTTAAGTTTAAACCCATTATTCCTTGTCCTATCAC